>JAYESA010000001.1:154383890-154608864 GCA_036927795.1 Iris macrosiphon | reverse complement strand
TGGTAGGCGTTGAAGCTCCAACTCTGCACTCAAGGCAGCCTCTGCAATAGCAGGTACACTTGAACTCTTAAGAACTGAAACAATAACTTCTATCCGCTTGACATCCGGTATTGATATTGATGATATCATTGCCTGAGACAGATATTGCCGACAAGAGAAGGCTAGAGAATAGAGAAGTCGCAGCAACTGTAAACTGGGGATGTTATGACGCAATGGATCCAGGAGACTACACACACTCGAAAGATTTGCTAATAGGCCCATTGTCGCTTCTCTAGGTGATGCTTTGAGCAACAAGACCACACACACTGATGCCAAATCTGCAATTTGTGCTTCAGGGTTCCCAACCAACTCTAGAAACGTGCTGACGTTGCTACTAAAGTCTGATATATCTTCAACATAAGACTGCTGATCATCATCAATATTCATGTCAAAGGCAGTACCCAGGAGAGCTGGGTCTTTAGAAATAGCCATTCCTTTATTGTTCCCTACACTGCGAAGAATGAGCGCCTTGCAAAGTCCTAATGTTGGCTCAAGAAAATCTTCCATATCCTTTCCATTCGCAAATTCAAGAAGATTACCTATCTTTCTGACTACTCGCAAATGAGACAGTACCTTGTCATCCATTTCCGGAGCAGATGCAAGAGCCACACAGAGCTTCACATCGTTAACGTTTGCATTTGAAAGGTCACAAAGCAAAAACTCAAAGCACTGGGAGACTGTCTTTAAATGCAGAATATCTGAGACTTTAACATAATCAAACTCAATAAGCATGACCAGAAGCTTCTGAGCATACATAGGAATGGGGTCATCATCTTCAATTAAAGTGGGGTAAAGTGGGAGAAAATAGGATTTGGATATTGATTTTAGGTCATCTATTATTTGCCTATTGTCTGTCACCAATTTATCTGGTGTGTCATTAAAGATCACGACCATAACATCGAACAAGATTTTTAAGCACAAAAATCTAGCATCTCCATCTTTGTTGCCCTTGTACAAAACAGACAGACTAGGAAGAACTCGACTAGTGAAAATCTTAGGGTCATCTAGAATCATAGAAGGCTCCTCTGTGATTGTTTCAAGCACTTGAAGCAATATCATTTGGAAGTCATCTCTTCCCTGCATCCCATCAATTTATGAAAATTATTACTCAATCAAAATTATCTTTAAGTTTACGCATGATTCTACTTGGTTGAGTGTGTTATTAGCAGCACCAGATAAGGATGTACTATTATATATAGAGATCAGCAAGCATAAGAACGTGAAATCTGTGAGTCGAGCATATTTCTTATACCTGAAAAGGTGCCTCCAAAAGTTTAATAAGATTTGCCAGCTGTAGCAAGACCTGATTGTTCACCACTCTATGCCTGAAGGAAGAGCTTCCAAGAAGATGTAGAATAACTGGAAACAGATGAGTAGCGCTCTTTGTGTTATTTCGTCCAGTCAAAGCAGCAAGTGGGCCATGACGTTTACCCCCTATCATCTGTGATATATCCAAAGAAACAGTTTCAAGAATCCCTGGAACTGTAGAAGCAACCAACTGCACAAAGGACTCCAAGCACTGTTGAACAAAGACGTCCTTCTCTTTTAACAATCTGTCTACTGCAGAGAGCAATTTAGCATTGCAAAGAAAATGGGGAAACCATCTGCGGCTGTTCTTACAAAGAAGTGCTACAAAGACGAGTGATTTTCCACGCAAAATTTCACTCCCTTGCTCGATTAGTACGAGAAGGCTAGGAACCAAGAGTTTTTCATCCACAAGCGAAACAAGATGACGGCCAATGTTTGTGATGGTAGGACTGCTTACAATAGCCATGTTGAGAAGATTTAAGCTAATCTGCCGTTCACGAGGGCTTCCGTTTGTGAGGGTAGATGCTGTGTCTTTGAATGAAAGCCTCTCAAAAATTAATTGTATGCTTGGTGGATTAAAACGAGCCAGCCGAACTAAACAAGATCCAGCAATGACCCTCGTGCTCTCTTGCTTACCAGCGGCTTTATATATGTAACAAAGATTACCAATCACCTCTTGACTAGCAAACCGAGTAGTCCAGTTCCCTCCTTGACTACATATGTTCTCAATTGTTCTTAAAGCATACAGCTGGGCTAGATCATCCTCTCCCCTGCGCAGAATGGATGACACCAACGCAATGACAGAACTTGATACCTGTTTAATAAAACATTTAAGATACAGCTAGTGATAATCAAGGAACAACTTTTCAAAGGGAAAAATAATCAAGGAAGAATACAATTGAACTGAACTCATTGTATAAAATTTCGACGTTTGTTGTATAGAATTTCAAAGTTTAGATGTTCCTGAACGAGTACAACAAGAACAAAGCCTTGGTGCCAAGTCCTATGGGTTGGGTTGGAACCATGTCAATCAGCTATATTGAGGTCCATCTCTTCAAAATGTTAGCAACGCTCATAAATGTTCCCCATAATTCAGATTAGTTTAGATATCGGTTGGTTTAGATGCATTCACAATTTAAGAAGCAATTGCATGTACAACTTGTAAGGTGAAAAGCAGTCAAAGATGATTTGAGCTCAGTAATATCAGCACTACAATGTAATCATTTACTTCCCCCAACAACCATCATGATCTTATGATGTTAAATATCTGTCCTATTTCCCTTCAAGTATGCATATGGAACAATGTTGGTCAAACAAGAAAAGTAAAGTGGAACTAAAATAAGAAAATCATATGTGCTTCTTCAGAATGTTTGAATTTATAACAGATACAGTGTTGATCATAGTTATATGAGCTAACATTGTGTACTATAAGTTCAACCGGCACAATATATGGTGGTGGCTACAACATAAATTGATACGACAATTTTGAAAAGCTAGGATACCATCTTGTGATTGTAGGGTAAGTCAGTAATAATGTATTAACCTTACGTTCATCTAAAATACAAAGACAAAAAATGAAAATTATGAAAACAGAAATGTAATTATGTACACTAATGAAATATAGCAGATCTAAGTTTTATCGCTACTGGAAAAGAAACGATTATATATATATATATATATATATATATATATATAATTTTATTTTTACTCCTACCCGAACCCCCCCCCCCAACACCCCTTACCCGACCCCCCCCCCCTACCAAGGCTCGAACCCGGCCCTCCCTACCCATGTCGAGGTCATACCACTTGACCTATCTCATCCGGACGAATTATATATATATATATATGCATTATACTTCAGATGTTCCAAACAACTTTTTCATCTTCTTACTAGACGTATTTATTTCTGTTATCTCAAAATACGCCTTATATATTGCATGTAGTGCTCGAAAATCTAGGATACCTTACAAACTGAAACCAACATGTCACGTTGGAGTATCCAATACCTGATACAATCTGATACATATAAGGCACCTCCATTGAAGTACCCATGAAGCATAGTTGAATTATAAGGTTCTTCCTACTAATCTTCCATTTAAAGAAGCATATGCTTTCCGTTAGCTTTACAGTGGACATGGCCTTTAATAGAGCTGAATGGAAGAAAATGATTCAAACAGTCGAGCCTAAAAATAAGGGATAAAGGACTTGATAATGCCATTCCTCTTCTCTCTTTGGCTTAATGCGACATGGAGATGAATGCAATTCACTATAGCAAATCGTATTTCTTACATTTTTATATGGACTCTTTCTAGTGTAGCGGAAATTGGAGGATGAGATTAGTAGGAAGAACCTTATAATAGAGTTGAATGGAAGAAAATGATTCAAACAGTCGAGCCTAAAAATAAGGGATAAAGGACTTGATAATGTCATTCCTCTTCTCTCTTTGGCTTAATGCATCATGGAGATGAATGCAATTCCCTATAGCAAATCGTATTTCTTACATTTTTACATGGACTCTTTCCAGTGTAGCGGAAATTGGAGGATGCTCCTTGGTTGCATGCTTAAATTGCACAGCTGAAAGGTAGGCCTGTTACCTGCCAACAGGAGGTCTAGGTTTTATGGTATATCCCTCTCATGCTGATAGTAACCTGGCTAGAAAACTCGCACCAATTTTAAGGGTTGAGGTCAGGGCAGATAGGCAGTCATAAAACTTGGCCACTTCTTTTATGGTGCTTTATTGTTCTTCATAGCCAACCTAATTTTGATGGGAGAACGCCTGGATGATGGTATTGATAGTCTCTAGGAAAGTTGCATAGCAAGATTTCATATATAGACTTTTATAGTGTACAGAGAATTGTTAGTAGAGTTGAAAGCCAGAACTAATAATCACTATACCCTCTTAACTCTAATGTCGCATGTGTTGATCTATAAAGTTGGAGCTACATAAATAATAACATAGCTTGCATGACAAATTAAGGTTATGAAGTTAATGTCAAAGGAATCAAATTTAACAATACATTATTCAAGTTTGTACTGAGCATTGTGTACTATTAATAAATCAAGGGCCGAGGATAAAGATGAAAACCAGTATTAAACTAGTACTGACCTGCCAACCAGATGCTTGGTGGTTCTCCTTCGATGGTGATTCTAGGGGATTGTTAACTTTGGTGTTATTATCAATTTCTGTAGAAATGTAGAACAGCAACTCGCCCAAAGCAGCCATACAAAACCTCCTTACTTTGTCCTGTTTGTCCCTTAAGCCATCTGTTAGCGCATTAATAATGCCAGATCTTGCCAAATCAGCACAAATAAAAGTGGAATGGCGTATAAGTAAACCCATAACTGATGCAAGCTGAACGCGTAAGAGAGACACCTTTGAAAGCCTCAACATCTTTACAAGCAATAGCATCACTGGCCCATTGGTAATAATATTTGAAGCATCTGCATTTGCGCTTAGCATCTCAATGTATCTTATAGCATTTTGTTTCTCAGAAACTTGGGAGGTCCCACTCAAACAATGGATTATGTGATTGTTCAGCGTAATTCAACTGCTCTGGTGGTAGTTTAACATAATCTGCTGCAGGGACAGCATCAAATGGAAGTGATGGTATAGAATCTGAAGCTTTTTCGCTCTTTCTACTAGGCATTACTGGCTTCACTGATAGATCCGTCGGATGCCAAAACACATCAGAAAGATTATTTGATGAGTTAGATGATTCAGAGTCGTGATTACTACAAGAATTTGTTTTTGTATTCCGAGTTTTTCTATGAGGACTGACACTTGGAGGGGTATCAGACACTTCAGTGTTCTCTGAACCTTTATCCTGCTCAATTTTCTTAATATCATTGGAGACAACATTTCCAGGAGAATTTTCTGGTAGTTTAATGCTGCTCTCTGCATCTTCAATATTCTCATTAGCAAATGGATTTTTTTCACCAGGAGTACTAGCAGGAGTCTCGCAATCAGATTCATCAGGGGCTTCCTCCTCAGGGTTCTCACTAAAATCAAGTTCCATATCATTGTTCTCAATTTTCACTTCAGTATCATTCTCAGATGCTTTAGGCAGAGGCCGTCTATAGTTTTCCTTATCATTCTCCCTCTGCAAATTCATTTTTGCAGCCCTTGACAGTCTAAGAAGATTCACAGTTTTTGCGTTGGAAGTTACTTTATTCTTATCCTCGGTCCTTCCTGAAGTTTTTGTGTGAGGTCTCCTGCCAGTGTGTGCACTCCTAGCAGGAGTTTCCAAAGGATTATGTGCTGAGGAAAGATTTTCATTTTTCTTAAGAACACCATTTACATTATCTTCGCAACGCTTGGTAGGTGTTCTGAGTTGGGATGGTTTATCACCATTTCTCTCTGAAAGATGTGGTTTTCCAAAAAGTTGAAGCATATTATAAAAAGCAGGCTGAGGAGGTAAAGTCATTGAAGTGAGTTTTGTCCTCCAAAAAGTATGTCCACAAAGTTCAGGCCACTTAATTCTTTCTGCTGGATCTTTCACTAATAGACAGTTGATCAAATTCGCAAAAGAGTTGGTTGGGTTATCAGGTAGAGGTGGTGTAGGATTTGAAAGAATAGAATTTACCAATTGAGTAAACTCATTTCCTACAAAAGGAGGCTGTCCAGTGTAGCATTCATAAAGTACACATCCAAGTGCCCAAAAATCTGAAGCGTAAGAGTGGACTCCTCCATCCTGAAACAGCTCAGGAGCCATATAGCAGGGTGTTCCTCTCTTTGATTGTGGAAGCTGATGAAATTTTTTAACAAAATAAGAAAGTCAACTTCGGGAGAAATGCAGAGGTTCCATAACTTTATAGCAGATTAAAACATTCAGATACCAACCGTTGTTAGAGAACTTTTCTCTATGTCGCTCAGTCGCCTTGATAATCCAAAATCACAAAGCTATAAAAGAAAAAGGAAAGGATAGAGAAAACAAATAAGTTTCATATTCAAAACCATGAATTAGCACAAAATAAATCTAAAGAAGCACCTTCATACATCCATTCTCATCCAGTAAAATGTTCGACGGCTTTAAATCACAATATATGACTCCTTTGGAATGCAAGAACCTAAAGAGCATGATAATTTTCCAGTAACAACCAAAAATATAATGTCAAAAGTTAAGTTTCAATCTCACAATGAACTTACAGAAGAGCTCTAACTAGGTCGCGGCCAAGATCATGTATAGAATCTTCAGGAAGCCGACTATCCTGCAAAGCATCAAAATAATTTAGCTGGAGTACATAAGGACACTGTACAATAATGATACTCCGCGTAAATAAAACTTCAAACTGGAAGGTGATGCCAAGTCCAAGAAAAAGGAAATGGAGTATGGCAGCCCAGTATCTCACTGTGAAGGTCAGATCAATATTGTTAAATATTAATTATAGCCATGGCGATGGCTCTTTTGATTTATAAAGAGAAGATGTTAGATGAGATCTAATTGTGCCTTGTGTATAGAACCATATCGGCATATCTACTATTTCGAGACAAGAATCTTGTGGTTCAATAGATCTCATGTTATTTATTAACATACAAAATAAAGGAAAAACAGACTTCATATTTGAAAAGTAAAACAACTAGTTTTACTAGTTTGTTGTCAAATTTGTTCAAAGAAGGTTTCTGTATCATGAAATTCCTCCAAATCATATTTGTGCAACCTGTGCTAACTTTGTGGAGCTTAATAGTGAGAAACCATATTGGTTTCAAAAGCAATAAACACTTAAAAGAATAAGATATCTGTACCTTCCACTATACTCAAGTCTAGGTCATGGGTACTTGAACATATTCTAACCATATGGCAACTCTAGTTTGAGATGGACAAGAGAGAGTGTATTGTGCTTGTATGTGGATACATGCAAGTGTCAGCATGCGTGAATGTGTATTCAAGGTATATAGGCATTTGATGATGTTAGATATGGGGGTAGTTGCAATACCCAGCCTCTTAAAAGTTAAACCTTCTAGATTCATGTTGAAATGAGTCTCTGCAACCCTTGGTTCACATCTCCCTCTTGTGATGATAAGAAAGAAAAACTCTTCTAGTGGGCGGAGAAGTTATATATAATGAACAGTGTATTTCAGCTGCGCACCCCCCCCCCCCCCAAGCCTTTAGTAAAGTAATAAGGATCCACAGGGAAGTTGGTCAAAAGGATATCAAGTGTGAATATATTTAAAAGGACATGATGCTTGCTGATTAAACTGAAGAGAGGCCTACAATAAAGCCAAATGAACGAAAGAGATTCATGTACGAACTACGAACAATTTTTTTTAAATGATATGGTGCTTGAACAAACCATCTCTTCTTAGGATCATTGCATGTGATTTTAAGAGGTTGCACCAACCTCCCTGCTGAAGAACACGTGTATTAATATTTATATATTTCAACTCCACAAGAACTAGTGTAAATATGTAGTGGAAAAATATTGGACAAATCAGTGTAGTCAAAGGCGCGCCTCAGGCGCGCCTAAGGCGCGCCTTGCTCCTAGGCACAGGGTTAGCGCCTCAGGACACTCCAGGCGAGGCTCAATTCTTAAGGCGCACCTAAGGCGCGCCTATGTGCGCCTTTTCCGAGCGCCTTGGAATAGCTAAGGCGCGCCTTGAAATTCTTGTGAAAAAAAAAATATGTTATAGACTTTTTTTAACTATTGTACTGTTTTTAGACTGTTTTTTGAACTGATGTACTTTTTTTCTTACTATTTTCTCTCTCACTCACTCAATTCAAAGTGATTGCAACCTAGACAGGGAGAATTTGAAGCACACATGTTTATTAATATAGAAATCCGATATATATATATATATATATATATATATATATATATATATATATATATATATATATAATTTTTGCGCCTTGCATCGTTCGGGCGCGCGCCTTAAGTGCGCCTTGCGCCTCGGACGATTTGGACCCTTTGGGCCTCGAGTGCGCCTTGCGCCTTTGACTACCTTGGGACAAATACACTTAACTGGCGTTAGGGCTAAACCTAATGAAAAGACTAGCATTACAGCAATTAATATTGTTATTGTAGAAAAGGTATCCAGGGACTGATTTTGTCTCTCTACTGCTAAATCCTAACTAACTACTCTATGAATGTAAATGTGAATTGTAAATCTATCCTTTATTACCCTCCATGTTATGCAGTAAAAATTAAAAACTCCTCCAGCAATACAACCTTTACAATTAGATAAGCTCCATTATGAAAGCTCAATTTTAAAATTATGTATAAATGTGCCTTCTTTCTCAGAACCTAGTTTATGAAGCCTACACGGTTTTCTTGTTTCTTTCCCACTTTCTTATGACGAATCACAAATATCACATATACATGAATTCTATATTACCATTCACATGCAGAGTTTTTTCCCCCAAATTTTAGGATTGTAATGTACAATAAATCCAATAAAGAAAACATAGTATCAGAAGAATTCTACCCGTGAGATATGAGAAACTTTTTGATCGTTAAACCACTTTCAATAATCAAGATTAATCACAGAAATATGCTTGCAGCTAACAATCTTCCATATAGACCATTAGTTACTTGCTACTTTTTAGAGCTTTGACCAGCTGCCCTAGAGGACATGAGTATTCCCATAAGTCCATAAGCACCTCTAAGAGTTAGTAAGCATATAGAATAAATAATTATCAAACATAGACACTTCAAAAGGTAATAGTTCATTCATTTGAAGCTTCACGAAGACATCATCACAACAATTGTATCCTTTATTGCAGAAAATGGTATTTTGTTAAGGACATGATTTCATCTACTCCCTACTAATTTCTAGACACTAAACTCACATGACAGTTAACATATATATCTAAAGTTTTAAATGCTATAAAATGTATTTAATTTTCAAGTAATAAAACTCATCTTCATAAGAAACTTATTAATAACAAGCAGCTACTTTAAGTTAATGAATTGGTGACTACTGAAGATCATGTCCTCCACCAAAACTCCAATTGTGATGTGTTTTGAGGGTTATATATTATATTATTCCAAGAAGCCCCCGTGGGTCGAATACCCAGCATTTTGTGGGTTGACAACTGGATTCACAAGGTGGTGTATTCTTTTTTTTAAAATCCTTAAAAATGGCACATAAAAAGGGATTTTAACCTAGTTGGCTCTGGTATCATACTAAAGACCCTGCAACGGCAACAAAATTCTCGGGTCTTGATGAGAACAAGTTTTCAGATCATCTGATACCGAAACCAAAGGATTCAGAACAGCAAAAGCCCCCGAAACTGCCGAAAGCGGAACTCATATAGAGGGTTCGAAACTGGTACCATTTTTTAAACCTTGGATGAGGTTGAGGATTATATAACTATATTATTCTGATAATGGCCATGGTGATATGTGTCAGCTTCATTAGTTCCGTAAACATATAAAGAACCAAGTACCTGTCGCAGCAAGGTCATGAGGTCGCCACCGACACAATACTCCAAAACCAACCACAGATGCGCAGAGGTCTCGTACCTGAAATAGCAATAAACTTTTACATGGTCGACTTCTACCAAATTAAACGAAACATATCAAAATCGAAACTTTACGAAACTCCCCACCATACCAGTTGTAAAATCTCAGCACATTAGGATGTTCCAGAGAATGGAGCATCCGCACCTGCAGCAAAGAGCACGACACAAAAAAATATTGGACTTTTAACACCAATCTCCACCGGATCCGGAATTTAAACGAACAGTAGAGTAGAGAGTGAGCTCGCTCACTTCTTGAAGGACTTTAGATCTCTGGGACTTGTCGACGCTCTTGATCGCGAAGTACTCGATAGTCTTCTTCTTCCTCCCTTTGTACACGGTCTACGAAATCGAATCGAGATAACTAGGATTAGACATTCCCCAAACGAATCGATCTCGATTGATTCTTGGAGGAAACCCTATAAAATGAAATTAGGGGAGAAATTAGGGTTCTTACCGAGTGCTTCCCACGCCCGATCGCCTCGTAGACATGGTAGTTGTTCATCTTCGGTATAAAAAAAATAGGGTTTTCTCTCACTTCCGGGAAATGGGAGAGAGCGAAAGATGGGTTTTAATTATTGTCCTATTGTGGAGAGGCGGGAAATTGTAAACATGGACGAAATTGAAACCAAGGCAAGGAGAGTAGATCAACCCAACCCAACCCAACCTCACCAAACCTAAATTCTATGGCTAATTAGAGTTTAGAACCTGAATTTTATATCAGCTTAGAATTTAACCTCTGACTTCTCCAATGAGAAAATTAAATCCTGAATTTTTAATATTTATTTCATTTGTATCATTATATCCTCATTCTCGTACTTGATAAAATATTTCTATATGGACTAGGGAGGATAGAAAAATGACTAATTATAGTTTAGACCATCAATTTTATATCAGCTTATAGTTTAAGTCTTGTCATGTCCAATTGAAAATTTTAGACATTATTTATTTATTTATTCCTATTATAACCTCCTTGTCTATATATAGAAGTTAAACTAAGCACGGGGAGGAAGGGTATAATGAAAAAAATAAAAAAAAATTAGAGTTATTTACACTAACTACCTATAAGTTTTGGACTTATTATACGGAATACTTTTATTGTTAAATAATTACACTGACCAACCCTATGTTTTATATTTATTACACGGGGTATCTCTACTTTAAAATAAAAATAAAAAGTTATAACACTAACTACCAATATTTAAAAAAAAAATCTAAAGGGAAGGGTGATCGGTGTAATTAGTTTAAAAGTAGGAGTACCCCATATAATAAGTCGAAAATATAGAACTAGTTAGTGTAAATATATATATATATATATATATATATATATATGGTCTAAACTTTTCAATTGAACATGTTAAGACTTAAACTCTAACAAGATATAAAATTCGGGGTCTAAACAGCATAGAAAAAATAAAAAATAAAAAGTCAATATCTAAACTTTCTAATTGGATATGTCAGGACTTAAACTCCAAACCGATCCGATATAAATGTTATGGTCGAAACTCGAATTAGTCATAAATTCGATTGTCATTGGTAACGATAACTAAGTCAACGACTGGGTCCCATCCCACAGTTTGAAACCTCCGACTCTATAAAAAAATTGTTTGGTCCCGAATAAAAAATCTGAAACTAGAGAGTTTGTGTACGCTTAATCAACCAATGCAACGAGACTATTTGTGAGTTACTGACAGCTTAATTAGTAATTAGCGTGTTTTTTTGAAATCAAAGATGTCAGCATTCCACATTAATGACGTAGGACTGGGTGTTTTAGAAAGTCGCCAATTTGAGTTCTGAAAAACACCAATTTAAATTCAGAAATAAATGACACTTCGCAGGCAAAATTAGCATCAAATTCACAAGTGATGATATGTTAGCTGGAAATAAGATTTGTCAGGGGATTTTAGTTCTCTCTGTCTAATATCTGTAAACTTCTGTGCATGTTCCTATTAATTATTTTACAGCCACAAAAGAGAGAGAGAAAGAAAATGAAAAGTTAGTATTTGGTGCTTGTTGCGTAAGTAGGATTCGTTCCAAGTTTGTATGCACTTTGATTTCAGAGACCGCAATTTTTACTGGTGTAGAAAAAGGACACAATTATTACCGACGTTCACTAACATATAAAAAAAAAAAACACCGTTATTACTGGCGTAAGAAAACACCGTTATTACCTACGTTCATATCAAATGCCAAACGTTTTTCTTTTCTCCTTTAAATACTATTTCATATCACTTTCTTTTCTCCTTTAAATACTATTTCATATCATGTGTTGCACCATAATTTATAAATTAAAAAAACATTGACCCTTCATTATAATTATTTAGAAAAAAATCTGCTACAATGTTTTTTGCATTTTAAAAGTGCAAGAAAATTACAGACAAAAGACACAATAACAAAAAAAGAAAAAGAAATTGTATGTAAAACATCATAGTTCTCTTTAATTGCACAAAATGCATAAAATTTATAAAAATTGTAAACTCAGTCACGATACAGCCTTCTAAAGGGCGAATTTTTTTTTTTTTTACAATTTACGCCCTCTTAAAGGGCTTAAATTTTTCATATATTTCTTTCGGAGAATCTTGTTTCCGAGAATATGAAAAATGTAAAAAAAAAAAAAAAAAAAAAAATAATACAAGTTTAGTTTCGTCACTAAAATTCGTCATTCAAAGCCTAAATTTGACACTGAAAATTCAATTTCGTTACTGAAAGAAAGAAAAATCGTCACTGAAAAATTCAACAGTTAATCTCCATTCGAGATGAATAAAATATAAATGCAAAATTTACGTCAATCTTAAGAGTGTACTGGAGTTGAGTTTAGAATGTAACCTAAGTTTTATGCCTTTTGTGCAATTAAAGAGAATGACGTATATTGTGCAAAAATAAATTACGCCCTTCCGAAGGGTTTATTGTGACTGAGTTTAGAATTTACCTAAATTATATATATTTTTTGCAATTAAAGAGGAGTTTGATGCTCTACCTAGGGGGTACAACTCGGGCGGATTAACCCCGAGCCCGATCGGGTAAACCCGTTAATGACTTTATTTAGGGTTGAAGATACTCGGATTCGGGTTAAACTATTTGAACCCGATTAAAATATGATTGGGCTCGGGTTAATGTGTTGGATTCCCAAAGAACTCGAAATCCGACATATATATATATATATATATATATATATATATATATATATATATATATATATATATATTGTTCAATGTTTCTTATATAAAAAGTTTAAACCCTAATTTTTTTCACACAAACTCTTCAAGTCATTATCCTAAATCTAATTTTTTTTTTTATTTGGTAATAATTGAAACTTGCTTGCTGTAAACCCCCTGATTTTTTTCAAAATTTTCAAAACTGGATTTTTCACAATTTTCTAGAATTTTCTGGGATTTTTTCTGTAATTTAAAAACAGGATTTTAAATATTAAATGATTTTTAGTTGATAATAAACAGTATTAAAATATTATGAAAATAATATTTTTGGGTGTAAAATGAAAAACTGGACTTAGGATAATTTTTCTGGAATTTATTGGGCCCCGGACCTATTTTAAAACACCTAAAAACTATTTATTAAAATTATTTATTTATTTATTAGTTATTCAATGACTTAATTAATTAATTATTTATTTTTAATAAATTAAACCGGCCCAGCCCGTAGCCCAGCCCATTCCTTCGGCCCGCAGGCCGGCCCAGCCCGCAGCTGCTAGCGGGTCGGGTCGGGTCCACCCACCGCCCGACCCGCTACCCGCTCACCCTCAGACCCGTCTCCCCCAGTCACATTGGCCCGCGTCTTCCGCCGCACCCGCCGGCGCTCCGTCCGCTCCGCTCGGCCACGGGCCGCCCGCCCGCGTCCCACGTCGCCCACGACCTCCTCTCCCCTCCGCCTCCTCCGCCCCGCTCGAACCCCCGGCAGCCCTATATAATCCCCCTTTCTTCTCCCCCTCCACCGCCCTAGCCACCATCTGCCACCGCCAGCCCAGCCTCGCCTCCGCCCACCGCAGCGCCATCAGCCACCTCCCTCCTCCTCCATCAGCCACCTCCCTCCTCCTCTCATCGACGGCGACGGCAGCAGCCAGCAACCGCAGCCGCAGCAGCCACAGCGGCAGCCGCCTCTGCCGCCTCCCCCCTGCGCCGCCGCGTGCCCCCGCAGAGCCCCCGGCCCCTCCGCCTCAGCCCGGCCAGCCGTTCCCCACCTCAGCGCCGCCCTGAGCCGCCGACAGGAAACCCTAGCCCTAACCCTAGGCTGACACAGTCGGACACGGACACGGGACACAGTGTCCGTGTCGAGTCGGACACGACGAATCCTCAGTTTTTTAGTCCTGTTCAGGTACTTGTAACTTTCTCCTCGCTGTCCCGTTTTCGATTCCGTAAATTGTGTTGCGAAGCCTGTATGACCCTCTCGGTGCCCGGACAAACCGCTCGGGGCATCGCGTCCTGTGGTGATCGCACACCGCGATCCAAAAACAGGAAAAACCAGACCCTGTTTCACCCCGGAACTGAGTACGCCCCGCCAAACGGGACGACTTGATCGCGTGCGGTCTTCACAGATTCGTGCGCGTCATCGATACGGACGTGTGGGATTTCGCGGAAGCTGATTCGGGTGTGCGTGCACACCGAAATCAACGCGTATCCGCGGACATCGCCCCGTATCCGATTTTTCTGAATCGTGCCCTAACTTTGTGTACACACGTCGGATCGAAACAAAACTTGCGCCATCGGACTCGTAGCGATACGCTGGTCCTGTGACCCAAGTTTGGTTCGATTCTGAGAACGTTGACGAAATCGCGTGTCGTGGGCCCCACAGGCCCCACTCGACGGGCGATTTTGTGATCGGCTCATCAGAATTCAATTCTGGAAGTTCCGTTGGGTTCGTATCATCGTTCCTGACCAGTTGACACTAAGTTTGGTGAATTTGGAGACCTTTGACCCTGACACATTTTTCGGTGCAAAGCGGGCCCACATGTGGACCCCGTTTTGACCCGAAATTGTCGTTTTTGCCCTTGTCTCCAAATTGGACCCAAGGACAGGCATTTTTAGCTTATTGATATTTTCTGGATCTGATGGTGATATTTATTTCAGCAACCGGAGTACCGCCTGCAATTCCAACTGAAGTCAGAGCCGCAATTGGAACCAGAACCACAGGCAAGTGTACCTCGCCAAAACTTGCAGTCCTTGCTAAATATTCCTTGGCTTAGTTATACATCAGAGGGCAAGTATACCTTGCCAACTTTACAGTCTTGTTGCATATTTTCTGGTTTTATTTATAACTGTTGTACATGCTTAACCTAGGACCGTGTGGCGTACTTAGCGTCCGATTATCAGTCGGGTGCCAACCCCGTACGCGGTGTTGGGTACGTCACCTAGAGATGGACATTTCGGATCCTTTACTTTCTCGTACTTGTCTTATCAAGTACAATTATAACCCAGGATACTTGACACTATTCATGGACAAGATCTTCCTGAGATATTCGTGGTGATTCTGTATAGGATACAGGACTTGACATTGACATATGTTCCTAGATACTATATGACTTGTTGCATTAGATATGATCTTACGTGACATTGACATGGGGCCACATGGACATGAGACGTATGATTACATTGGGTGGGGAGAGACACACAGGCTACAGGTTAATTTTATATCATTCCGGCGTCTCAGTCTTCCGCTGAGCTAGACGACCACATGATATCACTGCTACCGGCTCTCCGACACAGAGCTTGTAGTGGTTTCAGCCTGAGTTCTAGTGCTGCTCTCATCTTGCATATCACTTAGCTGATTATTTAGTGTTTCCCTATTGTACCATTTATTGCTGGAGAGACACACAGGCTACAGGTTGATTTTATATCATTTCGGCGTCTCATTCTTCCGCTGAGCTAGACGACCACATGATATCACTGCTAACGGCTCCCCGACACAGAGCTTGTAGTGGTTTCAGCCTGAGTTCTAGTGCTGCTCTCATCTTGCATATCACTTAGCTGATTATTTAGTGTTTCCCTATTGTACCATTTATTGCTGGAGAGACACACAGGCTACATGTTGACTATATTATGCCGGCGTCTCAGTCTCTCTCCGAGCTAGACAACTACATGATATCGCTGCTACCGGCTCCCCTACACAGAGCTTGTGGTAGTCTCAGCCTGAGTACTGGTGATGTTCTCACCTGCATTTCACATAGATTGTTACATATTTACCCTGTTTATTTCATTGACTATTTCACTGCATTAGTATGGCTTGTATTTTCTGTACCTTGCTGTCCCCTGAGGACCTGGATCCGGATTATGTCCCCAGGTATAGCCGAAGAGATCCATCCAGAGATACACCGTACAGGAGCACTTCCAGGAGCTGTACCAGGACCTGAGGACGAGATCGCACCAGAAGACTTCTCCTGAGCACCGGCTTCATTCACTCAGTATTTCCATTTCCAGTATTTTATTTCCTGTCTATTTCCTTAATGTAACAGACTGATTCTCGGATTGTTTCCCGAGATACTCTTATTTGAGATTTGTTTAGTTATTCTATTGCATTATTCTAGCATTAATCTGTGTTTATTCTGTGGATGAGATTAGAAATACCTGAGACTTGTAACATCTTACTGTTAGACTACAGCTTAAGCATGCCTTGATGGATCCATTAAATTGGGTTGTCCATCGGTGCGTGCTGCTGGCCATTGCCACGTGTCCAGTCCCTCGATATTTTGAGACTGGGGCGTGACACTTGCTATTTGATTATGTGTTTAATAAATTATACTTGATTGTTATTTAAAATATTATATTAGAGTCCGATAAATCTGATGGATTCGACCTAATCCGAGTCCAACCCGATCATCCGGACTTAATCTTAGACTACATATGTTGAACCCGATGTCAGATCGAACTTGGATTCGAACTAGCAATTTTGGGTGGGTGGGTGGGTGGGTGGGAAGATTACATGAAAACAAACATAGTGAGAGTAGACGAATGGTTGATATCTTGAAATGTGTGTGCCTATGGGGGAGAAAAGAAATCCAGGTTCTTTCTTTCTTTCTTTCAGGACAGAGGCAGTAAGTAGATAACGGCCCTCACTCACTGAGTCCACGAAGGCTGGAGGAATAATAAATACTATAATAAAATAACTACTCGAGAGATGGAGCGGGAGGAGGAGATCCCCGTCCCCATCGTGGGCTCCGGCCCCGCCGGCCTCGCCGCCGCCGCCAGCCTGGCCTCGTCCTCGAGAAGGACGACTGCGTCGCCCCCCTCTGGCGCAATCGCACCTACGACTGCCTCCCCTCCACCTCCCCAAGGACTGGTCCGAGCTCCCCCACTTCCCCCACCTTCATCTCCAGGGACGGCTTCCTCCGCTACCTCGACGAATGCGCCGACAGGTTCGGCATACGCCCTCTGCTCCGGCGCATGGTGGAGTCGGCCGCGTTCGACGAGGGCGCGGGGAGGTGGCGGGTGACGGCCATGAACCTCGAGTCCGGGGAGGACGAGGAGTTCCGGGCGAGGTTCCTCGTGGTCGCGAGCGGGCAGAACGGGGCGGAGGTGGTGTCGGAGCTCCCCGGGATGGAGAGCAGCCAGTACCGGTCGGGGAAAGGGTTCGAAGGGAAGGATGTCTTGGTGGTCGGGGGTGGGAACTCCGCAGCTACCAAACCCACCCACTTTTTTAATATCTTCTTTTGGAGTCAAGGACAGCCAAATTTAGCTCCCGCTAGGACAATCCAACTTCCTGGACCGGCCCTGCTAGGAATCGAACTCAAACAACAAAGACAAATATCTTCCACCTTAGCCACTTTAGTTAGAATTGTTTAACCGTAAATAAATAATATTATGTAGTTAAATAATTAGTTATTTAAACAAAATAGTTAGTGGAGTATATACATACGGCTTAAACGACTCAATTTTGAGCCGTTTTCAAGTCTTAGAAATCATTCTAAGAGTAGAGATGAGTCGGAGGTGTTTGATACATTATCAAATATAGCTAAGTGAACCTTAAAATTATATAATATTTATATTTTTCTAACTTACGACACCATATGAATGCCAGCACAGTGAAGACGGGACACGTCCGCACAATATATGCAAATGGTTGTCTCGTGTAACTTGAATGTAAGTTCAAACTCATGGTCTCTCTCATGCAAAAGTACCTACTTGATATCTTAATTTTCTACTGCTTAATATTGACATCCTAATTTTATAAATTGTTCTTTTGAAGCACATTTCGTCAATTTTGAAACCAACAATACAAGTATTTAAATTGCGCTTTTGTACTACAAGATATGATTTTGAAATGGTCTCAATGTATTTCAAAATTAACGAAATATACTTTAAAAGAACAATTTATGAAATTAAGATGCCAAAATCGAACAATAGAAAGCTAAGGTGCAAAAAAACATTCGAAAACTATAACTGAAGTGTCACTAGAATAATTTAAGTCTTAAAGTTATAGCTAGTTAACCTTAAGATTATATAATATTTATATTTTTCTAGCCTAGGGTACCATATGAATGCCAGCATAGTGAGTACGGGGAATGCCCACGCAATATATACAAATGGTTGTCTCGTGTAACTTGAATGTAGTTCAAACACAAGGTCTCTCTCTCTCTCTCTCTCCTGTAAAAGGAGAATCTAACTGATTTAGATTGGAAAACCTCGGTACCTTGCTTGGCAAAGTCTAGTTACTCCCTTATATGAATCAATGTGCATGCAGAAGATGAGTTCTAATACTTTCTTGTTCGGATGAGTGTGCAGCTTCATCTTGTAACCAGAGAGAGAGGGTCATGGGGACTGTTTCTCATGAAATTCTTGTCGGTAGATATGGTGGACACAATTATGCTAATTGTGTGTAGATTAAAGTTTGGGGATACATCCAAGTATGGTATACAGAGACCAAGTAAAGGGCCATTTTACTTAAAGTTCAACACTCCAGTTTATCCGGTTATCGATACTGGCACATTCCAAAAGATTAAAGATGGATACATACATATATATATATATATATATATATATATATATATATATATATATATATATCTGAATCAAATTATGATATATCATACAAGTTGTTGTTGGTATAAATTAATTAACACAAACTGATTATAAATTTTCTAAAGAAAGAATAAATAATATATTTAGATTTCTCAATCTTCAAAAGAGTTCATAAATTGTTAGCTACTGATGGTTCACAGGTATTGCATTCTCTAAGGAGCATAAAAGGTAACAGTGTGACCTTTGCCGATGGAAAGGTGCATCACTTTGATGCAATCATTCTTGCAATGGGCTATAAAAGCACAGTTAAGAATTGGCTCAAGATAAAACACTCTCTCTCTCTCTCTCTCAGAGGTCCCTTAAGTTATCTAATCTTAATCGTTGATTTGAATGGTCCATAATATTGAGCATTGGAATTATCCATAATATTGAACATGATGTCAGTATAATGAGAGAGAAGGCGCACCCTTGATTGCCTCTTGTATTTATAATTTTTTATTATAATTATACAATTACCTTCTTCCAAATATATATATATATATATATATATATATATATATATATGAAAAATAGTAATCATATTAATTTCCGAAAATAGATGTATCCTATAACTCAAATACAACTCATCTCCACTCTCTTAGGCAATAATTTAAACCATACGGCTATGTTGTCCTTTAGTACTCCGAGTGTTAACTCGGATACCGTTAGGATTCTTTGCTAATTTGAGTCGTGTATGCACCCTTGGCCTACTCTCCTTCGTCTGTTGCATGAGTACAAGCCACTTGTCGTTCATTTTAATCAGTTGCGTCACTGCTTCTCCCTCAGAATCCTCTGTCTCACTTGCAGCAACACTCCAATAATCGGTATCTAGTTGGCCATCAACCCTTCAAGAGAGCTCCTTCCCCTCCTGACCTTCTCCGAGGCCAGAAGAGGTCTCCAACCCCGACCAGACCACCTCATGAATTAGGAAAATGGACCGACTGAATGTTCTCTTCATTCACACGCGGCTTTGAAGCCTGCTTGAATTAACTTGGTTTGCCTTGGACAGGGAAGGTCAAATGATAAGTTGGTAAGTCTCGCCGTATTTTCTCTTATATCGCACAACGCACTGCCACACGAGTTAGGCTATTCAACATTGCCATAAAATTGATCCGAAGGCAACTAGAAAGACAATATAATAGTTGGTGCACGGAACCTATATTACGTGTTTGGAGCGGACGAGTAGTCTCCCCACCAGTGCATTCAATGTACTGATAATCCACCAGATCGTTTACAAGGTGCGGGAGAATCTCGTTCGATGCGGATGCCTCCTTCGTGCGTGCTAAGGCGTGGAGTTCACTCCGGAGCCTTGGAACGTTGCGTCCGGAACATAAGCACATATACAAGATATAATGTTGGAACATCGCATGTATAATCATTTCAAAAATTATAGCCACTTGGCACGCTTTTACTGTTTCAGAGAGAAAGAGAGATCTGAGCGAATTGTAATCTCGGCCAAGCGCCACCTGTAACACTTGTTTATATCAATAAAGAGTTTTACTTTAACTTGTGTTATTCAATGCTTCCGCTATTGTTGACTCAGTGAACTTGTTACCGATCGCCTATGCGTTCATAATTCTGCTGCACTCGGATAATCTGTGCGATCTTGTAGCTTAGACCTCTTACTGCCAGCCAATGAACCACGGTTTTGCACGGGCGCGACTCACGCTCGTGCGGCATCACGCCCGGATGGGTCAAGCGATCATCCCGTGGGAGCGCTGGCGCGATGATTCTCGCCTAGCCGGGATGATCGATTAGCCTGTGGAAGATCGGGATATGACAGATTGGTATCAGAGCTTGTCTTATACGCCTTTGGACTTCGTTTCGATTGTCTCAGTTTGAAAGCTCGTTCGTGGGTTATGTGCATACTCTCTCTCAATGTCCCAAATGAAATATTCCAACAATGAGTCTAAATACTTTCAAAAAGCGTATTAGAATGATGTGATTGCTTGTATAAAATCGTGATGCTAAGGCCTTCGTGCCGACCTGTGCAAAACTCTTAAAAATTTTGCAAGTAGCTTGTCCAATTTCACTATCTCTAAGTTTGGTTGAATGCATACGTTTGAGGGACGCCTTGAACATGTGCACGATCCAAGACTCAAGGAAATATGAAACTCGAGTGCTAAGACTTCGCTATCCCTGAGTTGGTGAAATGCATGTGTTTGAGGGGCACTTCGAATATGTGTACGATCTAGACTCGCGATATGCTGATCTCGAATGCTTGAGCAAGTGAATATCCATCTGAACAAGTATAACGACTTGTGTAAATTTGACTCAGCCTTAGATCGTAATCAAGATTGATTGAAACGTACTCCGTGTTAAGCAATATGTCCCGCGCTAAGGCACAAATGAGACTGACTCGACATGCACGCGAAACAACGAAAGAACCGAGTAGGAGATTATATTCAATTGGATTTAGTGGTACCGATTGCTACACTTGGGATAGATTCCATAATGCGTTAGTACGGCATATCCTCAGTAAGTCTCGATGACGAGACTTTTTTTGAGTTGGGTATTATGTAACACCCCGTTCCGCTCAAGCGGACTGCCAATTCAAATGGCAAAAGTGCAATATCCCGACCCGCTTTGCTCAGGCAAGAATACTCGTTTGAGGCAAAGGATATCCAGACTTGTCCCTACAGGTTTCGGCTTAGGCTTTCAGAGGCTCGCTTGACGTATCGCTCAACCGAGGCGAATCATCACTAAGGTGTGTGGCTACGGTGAACTTGTCTTTGCTTAGCCAGCACACTTAAAATATGGAACAATACATGCTAGTCGCTAGGTGAATCACTCCCTGCATGCTAATAAGAATACAACGCACCTAGCTAAGAAAATAATTCTAATTTGTATTGCTTGTGTTAGAACATGGAATTAAAATATTGTTTATATTCAGAACCTCGTATGCTACCCTAGATCATGTCGCTCGGAAAGTCCCTTACGATTTTACCCCTCGGCTTACCTTCGGGCCCGAGCCAACGTGTTAGCTTGAGTTCCTTAAGAACGCGTGCTTGCCTGCTTAGACATGTTAACTTGTAATGTTGCCTCGATTTATGAACTCATGCCACAAATGTCTAACGTTATCCAAATTGTGCATGCATTCTAGTTAGCCAGGAGACTATCAAATAGCTCTTCTGTGCAAGTGAACCAGCAAGTATCCGGGACCGTTAGGTTGCTAAGGCAGACCCCGCACCAGGGGGATGCATCAAGGCAAGTTGTTCACTGAACGAGAATCATATCAAGCATCTCGTGTACTCGTGTTATCGTGTTCTCGTCTATCTCGTAAAATTGGTAAGACCCTGACTTGCATGTCGCGGACAACTCGAAAACGAGGTATAGTTCCACGGACGGTCACCGGGGCACTGGGGTCGATCCGATCCGGATGGAACTTCATGTGTGGTCCATCGTGTATGGGCGAGATGGTTTGTATCGCCTCTTGTGATTTCATTGTATTCCATTCTCGTCTTGGACTGGGTCCTTTTTGGCTATGCCAGCGATAATTATTCATATAGATAAGTTATCCTCGATTAGCAGCAATTCGCGTACGAGTCATTGCATCGCATCGAGAATAACTGAGCACCAGAAATATAGTCTCGTTCATAACACAGTGTTTGCATATGTTATTGTCCCTGAATGCTTATAAATGCTCGTGCTTGAATTAACTTGGTTTGCCTTGGACAGGGAAGGTCAAATGGTAAGTTGGTAAGTCTTGCCGTGTTTCCTCTTATATCGCACGGCGCACTGCCACACGAGTTAGGCTATTCAACATTGTCATGAAACTGATCCGAAGGTAACTAGAAAGACAACATAATAGTTGGTGCACGAAACATATATTACGTGTTTGGATTTGTCGAGCGGGCGAGTAGTCTCCCCACCAGTGCATTCAATGTACTGATAATCCACTAGATCGTTTGCAGGGTGCGGGAGAACCTCGTTCGGTGCGGATGCCTCCTTCGTGCGTGCTAAGGCGTGGAGTTCACTCTGGAGCCTTGGAGCGTTGCGTCCGGAACAGAAGCACATATACAAGATATAATATTGGAATATCGCCTGAATATCGCATGTACAATCATTCCAAAAATTATACCCACTTGGCACGCTTTTACTGTTTCAGAGAGAGAGATCTGAGCGAATTGTAATCTCGGCCAAGTGCCGCCTGAAATACTTATTTATATCAATAAAGAGTTTTACTTCAACTTGTGTTATTCAATGCTTCCACTATTGTTGACTCAGTGAACTTGTTATCGATCGCCTATGCGTTCATAATTCTGCTGCACTCGGATAATCTGTGCGATCCTGTGGCTTAGACCTCTTACCGCCAGCCAATGAACCACGGCTTTGCACGGGTGCAGCTCACGCTCGTGCGGCATCACGCCCGGATGGGTCAAGCAATCGTCCCATGGGAGCGCTGGCACGATGATTCTCGCCTAGCGGGGACGACCGATTAGCCTGCGGGAGATCGGGGCATGACATATTGGTATCAGAGCTTGGCTTATACGCCTTTGGACTTTGTTTCGATTATCTCAGTTTCGAAATCTCGTTCGTGGGTTATGTGCATACTGTCACGCTCCAGTCCCAAAAATACGTAGGACTAGGACACGTAAGTATGCCAGCCGCATGGATATGGCAACTCCAATATATGAAAACCAAATCCACACGTACGCTGTAATATAAAAATCAATCCACAAGTGGTATAAACATATGTCACAAGTCATAGGGTACAATCTAAATCTCATCCACAGAAAATTAATATAAATGACTAACCAGCATCTATATAACTACATCTCAACATAAGTATCTAAGGATGATAGTTGGATGGAAACAAATCCACTACCAACTCAAATGGGAAAAGTAAATACAATATAAGTACAACTCACTCAAACAATTTAAGTACCAGCTATCAATCATGGCTCGAAGAGAAGACATCCACGTAGCATCTATACCATCCAGATCTGTGCTCCTGTAAATACTCAAGAAACAGGTACACCTGGCAGAGGACCAGGTCCTCAGAGGGACGTAACAAGATACAGAAAATACGAGCCAACTTGAATACAGTAAATATGCATATAATTTGGAAATAAATAAGTACGCTGTACAAGACAATCTATATGAATGCAAATGAGGACAACTTTTCGACGTATGGGCAAGGGTAGTCTACTCGATCTAAGCCTCACAACTCATGCACTCGTCCATGAACATCATCAGCCGGCATACCTCGGGGGTAGCGACCCTCGGACTCCATCAATCGATGTCACGACCAGCACCCGGTTATTCGGGCACGAGTGCGTGGGTACGTCCAGCCTACGCCGCAGTGTCGGCGGTAGTACGCTGTCTAGGTCGTCATCACAGGTAATTTTAAATCTATCTCATCCACAATAAATAGACAAGGAAAGTAACAGGAAATAGGAATGCTAACTTTTATAAAACAAATTGTGACAACAGATCCATAGTTAATACAAAGCCAAAAGATAGATCGGGGACAAACCCGAGTATATGCTGAAAGGAAATAAATAAGCAGCTACTGCTAACTACTCTGCAGAAGTAGCCTCCTGGGTGGGAACTGGCTCCTCATATGGGTCACCTGCTAACTCATAGTGGGCATAATAGGTAGGGGCAAGGTCCTCATCGTCGCCTAAAACAACGGATCCAGTCAGGAAAGGAGCAAAGTACACAATGCACATCAAGATTAAACTAAATATTTATGACAATTAACTTGAGTATCATGTTGAGAAAGTTGCATAGAAGAACATTAATATCTCAGAGTTAATGCTATAAACAGAAATATGAGAAATCAGGAAATAAGTGAGACAGGAAATGAAACTACAACAGTCAGCAAGAACTATAACAAGACCAGAAGCTATCTGTGTGAACTTGTGTTTATTTTAGAATACATAGTTGGCATGTAGGGATTTATAAGGCTAATCCGGCCGTCATAGACGGCTATTAAACAATGAATAATCGAGATCCGGCTGAGGGTACAGTCGCGTACCAACAGCTATTAAACATGATAAGGGGAAGGGTAAACTACATGCCTTCTAGTATTCTCCCACCCGACATGAAAAGCAAGACATGAAATACAGTATCCAAGACATGAAATTCAGTATTCTAGCACTACGTGTAATCATCAAGGGTACTAGTAGAGCAGGAAATTAACTATCACAATATAAAGATTAAACTTGAAGTGCAGGTACTTG
This sequence comes from Iris macrosiphon, assembly GCA_036927795.1. Lineage (NCBI taxonomy): Eukaryota > Viridiplantae > Streptophyta > Magnoliopsida > Asparagales > Iridaceae > Iris > Iris macrosiphon. The sequence goes on along the minus strand of JAYESA010000001.1, from coordinate 154,583,865 downwards.
CCTGTTGTTTGGATCCAATTAATTGTCCTCGGGGAAATATCCAGAGATGAGCCCAGAAGCTGAAATAGACATTACCATCACGCTCAGAAGATGTCAAATAGCTAGAAACGCCTGTCCTTGGGTCCAATTTGGAGACAAGGACAAAAACGGCAGTTTCGGTCAAAACGGGGTCCGCCGGTAGGCCCGCTTTGCACCGAAAAACGTGTCCGGGTCAAAGGTCTCCAAATTCACCAAACTTAGTGTCAACAGGTCAGGAACACTGATACGAACCCAACGGAACTTCCAGATTTGGATTCCGATGAGCCGAACACAAAATCGCCCGTCGAGCGGGGCTTGTGGGGCCCACGACACGCGATTTCGTCAACGTTCTCAGAACCGAACCAAACTTGACCCACAGGACCAGCGTATCGCTACGAGTCCGATGGCGCAAGTTTCGTCTCGATCTGACGAGTGTACAAGAAGTTAGGGCGAATTGCCGAAAAGGCGGATACGGAGCGATGTCCGCGGATACGCGTTGATTCCGGTGTGCACGCACACCCGAATCAGCTTCCACGAAATCTCACACGTCCGTATCAACGATGCGCACGTATCTGTGAAGACCGCACGCGACCAAGTCGTCCCGTTTGGCGGGGCGCACTCAGTTCCGGGGTAAAACAGGGTCTGGTTTTTCCTGCTTTTGGATCGCGGTGTGCGATCACCACAGGACGCGATACCCCGAGCGGTTTATCCGGGCACCGAGAGGGTCATACAGGCTTCGCAACGCAATTTGCGAAATTGAAAATGGGGTTACGAGCAGAAAGATATGAGTACCTGAACAGGGTCAGAAAACCGGGGCTTCACTGTGTCCGACACGACACGAGGATACTGTGTCCTGTCTCGTGTCCGTGTCCAATTTGGGAATTAGGGTTAGGGTTAGGGGATTGCGGCGAGGGGAGGCCGGCCGGAGGAAGGCTGGGCTGGCGGAGGCGACGGCGGGCAGCGGAGGAGGCGGTCGAGGCTAGGGCGGGGGCGCGCAGGGATGGCCGGCAGCGGCTGCCGGAGGCGAGCTCGGCCGCTGCTGCTGGCTGATGTACGTCGTCGAGGAGAGGAGGAGGGAGGTGGCTGTAGCGGTGGCGGCTCACGGCGGGCACGGCGGTGCTGGAGGCGGAGCCGGTGGTGGGTCACGGTGGTGGCGGGGTAGGCTAGGGCTGGGGGTTCTAGGGTTTTATAGGCGGGGGGTGGAAGCCGGGGGTGGCCGGGTCTGGCGGAGATGGTGGCGTCGAGGCGGGGAAGGCGGAGGCGAGGGGGGTGGCGTGGGGTGAGGCGCGGGCGGAGCGGAGCGGGGGTCGCCGGAGAACGCGGGCCGCCGGAGAATGCGGGCACGGGCGGGGGAAGACGACCGGGTCACGCCGGTCTGGGTCGGGTCGGGTTGCGGGTCTGGCCGACCCGCCCGACCCGCTAGGCTAGGGGATGGGCCGGGCTCGGTTGTGTATTGGGCTGGGCCCATTTGGGCCGGGCCGGGCTGGGTTTATTAAATAAATAAATGAAATAAATAAATAAATAATTAATTAAGTAATTGATAATTGTTTTTAGGTGATTAAAAATAGGTCCGGGGTCCAATAAATTCCAGAAAAATTATCCTAAGTCCGGTTTTCCATTTTACACCCAAAAATATTATTTCCATAATATTTTAATATTATTTATCATCAAATAAAAATCATTTAATAATTAAAAACCCTGATTTTAATTACAGAAAATTCCCAGAAAATTCTAGAAAAATTGCGAAAAATCCCAATTTAAAATTCTTGCAAAATCTGGGGGTTTACAATCTACCCCACTTATAAAAATTTCGTCCTCGAAATTTAAAATTAAGCCATAATCCTTCACGTATCTCAATCGCAATCTCCTTGCGAAAATTTAAATCCTAATCATGTCCACTGCAACCACTTCATGATTAAGGTGACTACTTTCCAATCAGAAATTCAATTTATGGTTATTACTTCTTACTTCCTCAAATTATCCACAGGCAGGTTTTAGATTAAGTCCATATAGCATTTTCAAGATTTGCACATGACTTTGCCTCACGATTTTAATTATCATAATTTCCTCTAGAAGTGATTCGAGTCCAACAATATTCCCATTCAAGATGGTATGCTTCAAATTTTTAAATTTCGTTCATCTCCTCAATAATCCAACTAGGTAGTCCAACCACCAATTCGTAATTTGTAATTCAAATCATCAAATTGAAAAAATGTAGTCCACCCATGTTCAAGTCTGAAATTCTATAATTTTATCTTCCAAATTCAAATTGATGATTTTACCTTCATTATTCAAAATTTAAATCATGTAACTAAGGTACAACTATTGGGTCCTCGATATCAATTCATTAATCATTTTAGTCACTCCTCTAAATTTTCAAAATTATAATGGCTTGCTTCTTCCAACCTGACCTTACTCGGTCACGATCCAAAGGACATTCCTCTCAAGTTGACAAATGCATTGCTATCCAACTTAGAGTTTACCCATTCATCACAAAAGACTATATACCTTAAGAAAAATATTCCTTAATATGTTTACCTATGTTCATTCAATCCTCGAACTTCAACGCCGATCATGATATGTCCTCAATTACGAAAGTTAATCCTCAAGTATGTGATCGGCCTATGTGGCATATCCAGTACTATCTATGTACTAACTTATACCAGGCACGAGATTTCGTCTTTCCGAAATAAGGGAAGACGAAGATCAATAATAAAGAGTTCAAGGGTGGGGTGATAGAAAAGAAATATCGGGGTCAAGGCGTTTTAAAGTATTCAGGTGAGAATTGTCAAGCGATTGTGGAATGAATCCTATCTCGGTAATTCCTATTCACATGCTCGTATTAATTCAGTTATGCTCAGACATGTCTAGGGCAGGTATACTAGTCAACTGTATATCTCAATCCACGCAAAGTAGTGCGAAGGGCGAACCAAATGCACTAAGGTTGATCAGACCGTAATACATTGATTCTGAGTAGACAATTGTATTAGTGTGTCGACCCACTAATACATATGTCATGAACAAGCTTGATAAAAGGATAAGCTTGCAAAACTAGGCTATAAAATAGCAGCATAAGTCAAGTACAGCAAAATGAAGTGCGCTAGATGGTGATGAAAGAAGATACAATTTATTTAAGTTCACAAACAACCTACATTAAGCAAAATAACAAAAAATTCTACAAACTCTACAGTTATCAGATATAAAAGCATACCAGGTTATTAGCAAGTTTAAAATTTACTAGGTTGGGGCTGAGGTCACGAACCAATGGGCACGAGCTAAACAATACGAGGAACGGTATCTACAAATCACTTACGCGCATTAATTGGTCCAAGAGTCTGCGCGTTCTCCACGGTCATGCTGGTAGAGCATCTCGTGGTGATCTTGTAGGAACCTCGTCGCTTGCTGGTAGATCTTTTACCCTGCATCCAAAAATAAACGATAAAGGCGCACAGGAATTAAGGCAGGATGCAAGTCAATAAAATGATTCGAAGCCGATATGGATATCAAGAACGATTCAATTAAGTGGATGAGCTTTTCCTAAAATCCTCAATCTTGTTGCAGGCCTGTTCGGTCCCTAGGTTGAAACCGAACAACTTAGTCGTTGACCTGCATGGGCCACCACAAAAATGTGTCACGACCCGCACCCGGTTATTCGGGCACGAGTGCGTGGGCACGTCCAGCCTACGCCGCAGTGTCGGCGGTAGTACGATGTCTAGGTCGTCATCACAGGTAATTTTAAATCTATCTCATCCACAATAAATAGACAAGGAAAGTAACAGGAAATATGAATGCTAACTTTTATAAAACAAATTGTGACAACAGATCCATAGTTAATACAAAGCCAAAAGATAGATCGGGGACAAACCCGAGTATATGCTGAAAGGAAATAAATAAGCAGCTACTGCTAACTACTCTGCAGAAGTAGCCTCCTGGGTGGGAACTGGCTCCTCATATGGGTCACCTGCTAACTCATAGTGGGCATAATAGGTAGGGGCAAGGTCCTCATCGTCGCCTAAAACAACGGATCCAGTCAGGAAAGGAGCAAAGTACACAATGCACATCAAGATTAAACTAAATATTCATGACAATTAACTTGAGTATCATGTTGAGAAAGTTGCATAGAAGAACATTAATATCTCAGAGTTAATGCTATAAACAGGAATATGAGAAAGCAGGAAATAAGTGAGACAGGAAATGAAACTATAACAGTCAGCAAGAACTATAACAAGACCAGAAGCTATCTGTGTGAACTTGTGTTTATTTTAGAATACATAGTTGGCATGTAGGGGTTTATAAGGCTAATCCGGCCGTCATAGACGGCTATTAAACAATGAATAATCGAGATCCGGCTGAGGGTACAGTCGCGTACCAACAGCTATTAAACATGATATAAGGGGAAGGGTAAACTACATGCCTTCTAGTATTCTCCCACCCGACATGAAAAGCAAGACATGAAATACAGTATCCAAGACATGAAATTCAGTATTCTAACACTATGTGTAATCATCAAGGGTACTAGTAGAGCAGGGAATTAACTATCACAATATAAAGATTAAACTTGAAGTGCAGGTACTTGCCTGTTGTTTGGATCCAATTAATTGTCCTCGGAGAAATATCCAGAGATGAGCCCAGAAGCTGAAATAGACATTACCATCACGCTCAAAAGATGTCAAATAGCTAGAAATGCCTGTCCTTGGGTCCAATTTGGAGACAAGGGCAAAAACGACAGTTTCGGTCAAAACGGGGTCCGCCGGTGGGCCCGCTTTGCACCGAAAAACGTATCCGGGTCAAAGGTCTCCAAATTCACCAAACTTAGTGTCAACAGGTCAGGAACGCTGATACGAACCCAACGGAACTTCCAGATTTGGATTCCGATGAGCCGAACACAAAATCGTCCATCGAGCGGGGCCTGTGGGGCCCACGACACGCGATTTCGTCAACGTTCTCAGAACCGAACCAAACTTGACCCACAGGACCAGCGTATCGCTACGAGTCCGATGGCACAAGTTTCGTCTCGATCTGACGAGTGTACAAGAAGTTAGGGCGAATTGCCGAAAAGGCGGATACGGGGCGATGTCCGCGGATACGCGTTGATTCCGGTGTGCACGCACACCCGAATCAGCTTCCACAAAATCTTACACGTCCGTATCAACGATGCGCACGTATCTGTGAAGACCGCACGCGACCAAGTCGTCCCGTTTGGCGGGGCGCACTCAGTTCCGGGGTGAAACAGGGTCTGGTTTTTCCTGCTTTTGGATCGCGGTGTGCGATCACCACAGGACGCGATGCCCCGAGCGGTTTATCCGGGCACCGAGAGGGTCATACAGGCTTCGCAACGCAATTTGCGGAATTGAAAACGGGGTTACGAGCAGAAAGATATGAGTACCTGAACAGGGTCAGAAAACCGGGGCTTCACTGTGTCCGACACGACACGAGGACACTGTGTCCTGTCTCGTGTCCGTGTCCAATTTGGGAATTAGGGTTAGGGTTAGGGGATTGCGGCGAGGGGAGGCCGGCCGGAGGAAGGCTGGGCTGGCGGAGGCGACGGCGGGCAGCGGAGGAGGCGGTCGAGGCTAGGGCGGGGGCTCGCAGGGATGGCCGGCAGCGGCTGCCGGAGGCGAGCTCGGCCGCTGCTGCTGGCTGATGTACGTCGTCGAGGAGAGGAGGAGGGAGGTGGCTGTAGCGGTGGCGGCTCACGGCGGGCACGGCGGCGCTGGAGGCGGAGCCGGTGGTGGGTCGCGGTGGTGGCGGGGTAGGCTAGGGCTGGGGGTTCTAAGGTTTTATAGGCGGGGGGGGGGGGGGGAAGCCGGGGGTGGCCGGGTCTGGCGGAGATGGTGGCGTCGAGGCGGGGAAGGCGGAGGCGAGGGGGTGGCGTGGGGTGAGGCGCGGGCGGAGCGGAGCGGGGGTCGCCGGAGAACGCGGGCCGCCGGAGAATGCGGGCACGGGCGGGGGAAGACGACCGGGTCACGCGGGTCTGGGTCGGGTCGGGTTGCGGGTCTGGCCGACCCGCCCGACCCGCTAGGCTAGGGGATGGGCCGGGCTCGGTTGTGTATTGGGCTGAGCCCATTTGGGCCGGGCCGGGCTGGGTTTATTAAATAAATAAATGAAATAAATAATTAATTAATTAATTAATTAAATAATTAAGTAATTAATAATTGTTTTTAGGTGATTAAAAATAGGTCCGGGGTCCAATAAATTCCAGAAAAATTACCCTAAGTCCAGTTTTCCATTTTACACCCAAAAATATTATTTTCATAATATTTTAATATTATTTATCATCAAATAAAAATTATTTAATAATTAAAAACTCTGATTCTAATTACAGAAAATTCTCAAAAAATTCTAGAAAAATTGCGAAAAATCCTAATTTAAATTTCTTGCAAAATTTGGGGGTTTACAATCGACATACCTCGGGGGTAGCGACCATCGGACACGACCCACCATAGTGCGTGCTAGTGACTACGGTGTTACCAGAGTGGTTAAAGCCCATACGCCTAATGATTGTCCTCTATGATACTAAGTGTCAAGTGTGTGTCAATATATCTAATATATAGTAATGACTGAAAGAAAACTACACATGCAAGAATAAACAAAAATGCAATAAATATACAGAAATATACTAAGATGTAAAATACTGTAAGCAATTTGGCAAGGTATCTTGCCTGGTAAGAAAGCTGCAAGGTGTACTGTCCAGAAGTCAAACGCACAGGATCAAAAGCTATGGCCACAGAACAATTATCTCCGGATGCTGAAATAAATATCACCAACGTTCCCAGAATAAGCAAAATAGCTAAAAAGCACTTCCCTTTCGTCCAATTTGGACACAGGGGCAAAATGGTAATTTCGGATAAAAGTGGGGTCCACGTGTGGGCCACTTTGCACCGAAAAGCGTGCCGAGGGTAACAGTCTCTAAATGGGACAAACTATGGGTCAAATAACTCTAAATGTCAATACGAACCCAACGGTATGTCCAAATGTGGATTCCGATGAGTCGAACACAATTTTGTCCAAAAAGTCAACTGTGGGGCCCGCCAATTGGCGATCTGGTCAACCGTCTCAGAAATGCGTAAAAATTGGGTCACAGGACCGGCGCGTTACCACGAGTCCAGTGGCGTAAGTTTTGTCGCAATCTGACAAACGTGCACAAAATACGCGCGAGTTCCACAAAAGTTACGATACGGGATGTGTCCGCGGATACGGCCTGATTCCGGCGCGCACACGCGTCCGAATCAGTCCCCACAAATTTTTACGTGTCCGATTATGCTGCGTGCACCATTCGGTACACTTGGCACACGGCGGGACGATCCCGTTTGGCGGGGCGTGCTCCGCTTTCCAACTTTTGGAAATCTGGAAAAAGTGGGTGCGCGCAGTTTTGTGACGAATATAATTATGTCCACAGCAACTAATAGCATAGGGTTATTTAACAGAAAATAAACTAGGTCAGGTATTCTACAGGTATCAAAAAGAATCACCGAATTCGGATCTCTGTGGTGGGAGATACGAACTCGGCAATATGGGTGGTCATTCTGGAATTCTGCGATTCCAGAATTGGGTTTGTCCGTCCACTTTGGACGCTATTTTTCACCTAGGGGCACACGTTTTCCGAGGTTGGCTATAAAACAAATATTGGAGAGGGTTAAGGGATGATCATACCTATGAAAACGGAACAGCGTTTGGTCGAGCGAGTCGACGGGAAATCACTCCGGAGCGAAGGTGCTTCGAGTGGGAATCTGCAGGACGCGAGGTCGGAGTCGACGGGATGGTTGGATGGCTTGGCGGGGCTTCTCTGGCTGCGGTGACGGCTCTTAGATGGGAAGAGGAGGTCTGGAGATTTAGGTTAGGGTTTTTGAGATATAACTATATATATATATATATATATATATATATATATATATATATATATATATATATATATATATATATATATATATATATATATATTATAATTGGGAGAGAGGGGGTGTTTGGGTTCGGCCGCGGAAAAAAAAAGAGGGGAGCGGAGCAATTCGGCTTGCTGACTGATGCTATGGGGCGGGTCCTATTTGGTTAGAAAATGGGCTGAAGTATGGAATGGCGGTACAGCAAGTTTGCTGAATGGTTGCTAAAATGCATGTTGCAGCAAGTACTAAGTAGTTTAGGAATGTTAGTATTATTATTATTAGTAAATTATTATCTAATAATTTCTTTTCTTAATCTTTTTCTTTTTCCTATTAATATATGCATATATATATATAATTGTATATATATATAATATATATACTCATAGAAAATTCTAGATTAGAATAATGCACAGCATTAGGCTAGCAACTGCTCAAGGGGTCTCCTACATGGAATAAATTCCGAAAATTTTTTGATGGTCACATAAGTCATCTAAGTGCCCGAACACCTAAAATAAAAATTATTAAAAATCTATTTCTCCTATTTAGCACATAATTACCATAATTAAATTATTAATTAATAATAAAAAATAATAAATGCGGTTTTTAGAAATAGGGGTTTTACATTCTACCCAACTTATAAAAATTTCGTCCTCGAAATTAAAATTAAGCCACGATAGAACGTCAAGGATGGTATAAGATTTGCATCGTTTAAAATGCAAGGCTAGGTTTAAAGAGGTGGACGATGTTGCGCATTGCACATCCCGAAAAATCATGGGAAAAATCCACATGAGCGAAAAATAGGTTTCTTCATGTGTCATGACCAACGGTGTGGACACCTAAATGCTCATTTGCATGAAAGCGCCCAACAATTGGAAAATTGCACAAAGATGAGAATTGGATGATGGGCATGTCTAGGATAAGGGTGTAGAATTTGTAGGAAGGCAGTGGCTAGTGTAGTGCTCCAATTATCGGAGCACGATAAGGGGCACTAAGTGATACAATATTGCAAAATTAAATAAAAATACCGTGTTCTACTTCTAACTGGATTCAAGCTAACCTTAGTCTCACTAACTCAGCCAAGTAGGTCAAAAAATTTTGGGTGAGGGGTTCACAATCTGCCGAACTTAAAATTTTCCATCTACCACCTAAGGCCATACATCTAGAAAACTATTGCTCAAATTATTTAATCATGATTTTTTATCCTCAAAGGTTTAACACCAAACATATCACCTATGATATGCCCTTAACCAATTATAAAAGAGAGTCACTAAGTCATGTGTTTAGCCTTATGGGGTATAGCTAGTACTATCAGTGTCAACTTATACCAGCACGAGGTTTCGTCTTTCCGAAATAGGGGAAGACGGAGAGAAATAATAAAGAACTCAAGGTGAAGGTGACAGAATACAAGTACGAGGTTCAAAGAGATTAAAGAATCGAAAAGAGAGTTGTCAGGACAGTTGTGGATTAAAATTCTATTTTTGGTAATTTCCTATTTACATGCTCGTATCAGTACAGTTATGTAACCGATACGATGTGTCATACATATCTAGGGGTAAGTATATCTGTCTACTACCATATATCTCAATCCACGTAAAGTAGTAATGCGAAGAGCGAACCAAGCGCACTAAGGTTAGCTAGACCTTAATACACCGATTCTGATTAGGCAATTGTATCATTGTGTGCACCCAATAATACATATGCCATGAGCAAGCTCGATGAAAGAATAAGCTTGCAAAAACTAGGCTATATTAGCAGCATAAATCAAGGTAGTACAACAAACATAAATACGCTGGATTATGATGAAAGAAGGTACAAATTAATTCAAGTTCGCAGAAGCAAAAACAACATAAGCAATAATAATAAAAGACTCTACAATCTTTACAGTTATCATACTAATTCCTTGTCTAGGTCGATATTTGACAAAGCAGGGGTATGGCTTCTAAGCTCTACAGTCTGAGAAAAAATAATGTCGTCCTAAGCTAGCATACAGTTAAATGTCATTCATTCACACTTCAATAATAATAAGGCAAAAGACTATGTGATACTATGTTGTGAGGTATACTACCCAACTTATAACAATAAACTAGCACTATAATTGTCTTAAGCATACCGTAGAACTCCTGTTAAGGTCTACGAGAAGGGGTCTTGGTACTTATTAGGGTATCCTCTATACTAGGTTCAAACATTATGGTAAAACTTCTGACTAACTTTAGTAGTGTCTATACTACTCTCAAGTCTTCATAATACATAAAGGGGTAATGATAAACCAATCTATAGATAAGAAATTCTACGGTTCACTTAATTATTCTAAACTTAGTGGGGTGTCTATATTCTCGTTGTATTCTTAATAGGTGTGCTACCATATTTATCATCCTAATAATAGGGGTTCCTATATTCTAGCAGAAGGCTATACTCAAAGAACTATTAGGAAAGTACAAGAATCAAGCATGATGCAATTATTCAGATAGAATGGATTGGAAGGAAAACGAATCATAGTCAATTGTGGATGAGATCCTATACTCTATTCCTAGGTGCAGGCTTGCTCGGTACAGTAACGTAACCGAGACAATATGCTCTCAACCTGCATGGGCCACCACAAAAATATGTCACGCCCCAGTCCCAAAAATACGTAGGACTAGGACACGTAAGCATGCCAGCCGCATGGATATGGCAACTCCAATATATGGAAACCCAATCCACACGTACGATATAATATGAAAATTAATCCACAAGTGGTATAAACATATGTCACAAGTCATAGGGTACAATCTAAATCTCATCCACAGAAAATTAATATAAATGACTAACCAGCATCTATATAACTACATCTCAACATAAGTATCTAAGGATGATAGTTGGATGGAAACAAATCTACTACCAACTCAAATGGGAAAAGTAAATACAATATAAGTACAACTCACTCAAACAATTTAAGTACCAGCTATCAATCACGGCTCGAAGAGAAGACATCCACGTAGCATCTATACCATCCAGATCTGCGCTCCTGCAAATACTCAAGAAATAGGTACACCTGGCAGAGGACCAGGTCCTCAGAGGGACGTAACAAGATACAGAAAATACGAGCCAACTTGAATACAGTAGACATGCATATAATTTGGAAATAAATAAGTACGCTGTACAAGACAATCTATATGAATGCAAATGAGGACAACTTTTCGACGTATGGGTAAGGGTAGTCTACTCGATCTAAGCCTCACAACTCATGCACTCGTCCATGAACATCATCAGCCGGCATACCTCGGGGGTAGCGACCCTCGGACTCCATCAATCGACATACCTCGGGGGTAGCGACCATCGGACACGACCCACCATAGTGCGTGCTAGTGACTACGGTGTTACCAAAGTGGTTAAAGCCCATACGCCTAATGATTGTCCTCTATGATACTAAGTGTCAAGTGTGTGTCAATATATCTAATATATAGTAATGACTGAAAGAAAACTACACATGCAAGAATAAACAGAAATACAATAAATATACAGAAATATACTAAGCATGCAAAATACTGTAAGCAATTTGGCAAGGTATCTTGCCTAGTAAGAAAGCTGCAAGGTGTACTGTCCAGAAGTCAAACGCACAGGATCAAAAGCTATGGCCACAGAACAATTGTCTCCGGATGCTAAAATAAATATCACCAACGTTCCCAGAATAAGCAAAATAGCTAAAAAGCACTTCCCTTTCGTCCAATTTGGACACAGGGGCAAAATGGTAATTTTAGGTAAATGTGGGGTCCACGTGTGGGCCACTTTGCACCGAAAAGCGTGCCGAGGATAACAGTCTCTAAATGGGATAAACTATGGGTCAAACAACTCTAAATGTCAATACGAACCCAACGGTATGTCCAAATGTGGATTCCGATGAGTCGAACACAATTTTGTCCAAAAAGTCAACTGTGGGGCCCGCCAATTGGCGATCTGGTCAACCGTCTCAGAAATGTGTGAAAATTGGGTCACAGGACCGGCGCGTTACCACGAGTCCAGTGGCATAAGTTTCGTCACAATCTGACAAGCGTGCACAAAATACGCGCGAGTTCTACAAAAGTTACGACACGGGATGTGTCCGCGGATACGGCCTGATTCCGGCGCGCACACGCATCCGAATCAGTCCCCACAAATTTTCACGTGTCCGATTATGTTGCGTGCACCATTCGGTACACTTGGCACACGGCGGGGCGGTCCCGTTTGGCGGGACGTGCTCCGCTTTCCAACTTTTGGAAATCTGGAAAAAGTGGGTGCGCGCAGTTTTGTGACGAATATAATTATGTCCACAGCAACTAATAGCATAGGGTTATTTAACATAAAATAAACTAGGTCAGGTATTCTACAGGTATCAAAAAGAATCACCGAATTCGGATCTCTGTGGTGGGAGATACGAACTCGGCAATATGGGTGGTCATTCTAGAATTCTGCGATTCCAGAATTGGGTTTGTCCGTCCACTTTGGACGCTATTTTTTACCTAGAGACACACGTTTTCCGAGGTTGGCTATAAAACAAATATTGGAGAGGGTTAAGGGATGATCATACCTATGAAAACGGAACAGCGTTTGGTCGAGCGAGTCGACGGAAAATCACTCCGGAGCGAAGGTGCTTCGAGTGGGAATCTGCAGGGCGCGAGGTCGGAGTCGACGGGATGGTTGGATGGCTTGGCGGGGCTTCTCTGGCTGCGGTGACGGCTCTTAGATGGGAAGAGGAGGTCTGGAGATTTAGGTTAGGGTTTTTGAGATTATATATATATATATATTATAATTGGGAGAGAGGGGGTGTTTGGGTTCGGCCGCGGAAAGAAAAAGAGGGGAGCGGAGCAATTCGGCTTGCTGACTGATGCTAGGGGCGGGTCCTATTTGGTTAGAAAATGGGCTGAAGTATGGAATGGCGGTACAGCAAGTTTGCTGAATGGTTGCTAAAATGCAAGTTGCAGCAAGTTCTAAGTAGTTTAGGAATGTTAGTATTATTATTATATTATTATTATTAGTAAATTATTATCTAATAATTTATTTTCTTAATCTTTTTCTTTTTCCTATTAATATATGCATATATATATTTGTATATATATATAATATATATACTCATAGAAAATTCTAGATTAGAATAATGCACAGCATTAGGCTAGCAACTGCTCAAGGGGTCTCCTACATGGAATAAATTCCGAAAAATTCCTGATGGTCACATAAGTCATCTAAGTGCCCGAACACCTAAAATAAAAATTATTAAAAATCTATTTCTCCTATTTAGCACATAATTACCATAATTAAATTATTAATTAATAAAATAAATAAATAAATACGGTTTTTAGAAATAGGGGTTTTACACATACTCTCTCAATGTCCCAAATGAAATATTCTAACAATGAGTCTAAATACTTTCAAAAAGTACATTAGAATGATGTGATTGCTTGTATAAAATCGTGATGCTAAGGCCTTCGTGTCGACCTGTGCAAAACCCTTGAAATTTTTGCAAGTAGCTTGTCCGATTTCACTATCTCTAAGTTTGGTTGAATGCATATGTTTGAGGGACGTCTTGAACATGTGCACGATCCAAGACTCAAGAAAATATGAAACTCGAGTGCTAAGACTTCGCTATCACTGAGTTGGTGAAATGCATGTGTTTGAGGGGCACTTCGAATATGTGTACGATCCAGACTCGCGATATGCTGATCTCAAATGCTTGAGCAAGTAAATATCCATCTGAACAAGTATAACGACTTGTATAAATTTGGCTTAGCCTTATATTGTAATCAAGATTGATTGAAACGTACTCCGCGTTAAGCAATATGTCCCGCGCTAAGGCGCAAATGAGACTGACTCGATATGCACATGACACAACGAAAGAATCGAGTAGGAGATTATATTCAATTGGATTTAGTGGTATCGATTGCTACACTTGGGATAGATTCCATAATGCATTAGTACGGCATGTCCTCACTAAGTCTCGAGGACGAGACTTTTTCTGAGTTGGGTATGATGTAACACCCCGTTCCGCTCAAGCGAACTGTCGATTCAAACGACAAAAGTGCAATTTTCCAACCCGTTTTGCTCAGGCAAGAATACTCGTTTGAGGCAAAGGATATCCAGACTTGTCCCTACAGGTTTCGGCTTAGGCTTTCAGAGGCTCGCTTGACGTATCGCTCAACCGAGGCGAATCATCACTAAGGTGGGTGGCTACGGTAAACTTGTCTTTGCTTAGCAGCACACTTAAAATATGGAACAATACATGCTAGTCGCTAGTTGAATCACCCCCTGCATGCTAATAAGAATACAATGCACCTAGCTAAAGAAATAATCCCAACTTGTATTGCTTGTGTTAGAACATGGAATTGAAATATTGCTTATATTCAGACCCTCGCATGCTACCCTAGATCTTGTCGCTCGGAAAGTCCCTTACGATTTTATCCCTCGGCTTACCTTCGGGCCCGAGCCAACGTGTTAGCTTGAGTTCCTTAAGAATGCATGCCTGTCTGCTTAGACATGTTAACTTGTAATGTTGCCTCGATTTATGAACTCATGCCACAAATATCTAATCCAAATTGTGCATGCATTCTAGTTAGCCAGGAGACTATCAAATAGCTCTTCTGTGCAAGTGAACATACAAGTATCCGGGACCGTTAGGTCGCCAAGGCAGACCCTGCACCAGGGGGATGCATCAAGGCAAGTTGTTCACTGAACGAGAATCATATCAAGCATCTCGTGTACTCGTGTTATCGTGTTCTCGTCTATCTCGTAAAATTGGTAAGACCCTGACTTGTATGTCGCGGACAACTCGGAAACGAGGTATAGTTCCACAGACGGTCACCGGGGCACTGGGGCCGATCCGATCCGGATGGAACTTCATGTATGGTTGTCATGCCCCAGTCCCAAATACACGGGACCAGGCTACGTGGCAATAGCCAGCTGTCACGTCTTCGTGGACATCCCAATTTAATGGATCCTAACGAAGAGTGATACGCTGTCCTAATATACTAACAAGTCAAAATCAATCATCAACAGATAATTTAATCTCATCCACAACTATAACCAAAGAGTACTAGAATAAATACTGGAACATAAACGCCAGTCTCAAATATCATAGTACAACCAAGAATGTCTAGTGGGAACAAACCCACTACTATGATGAAATAAAAGTACCGAATGACAGATAAAAAGAGTAATGACTAGGGCATCGGCTGACTAGATAGTGATGCTCCCAATCCTAGGCAAAAGGCCTACCAACTGATCACGGAAACTCTGACGGTAGCACCTCTAGTTCCTCCGCGGTAGCGTACCTAGTTTCCTGTCCTGGCCCATATACTGTGGGATAATATGCCTCGTCCAAATCTGGAAAGGAACCAGGTCCTCAGAGGGACATAACAAGATACATAGAAGCATGCCATATATATAAATATTGAATAAAATAAAGGGTGTGCTAACCATCTAAGTGAATGCAGTGTGAGGACAACTTTGGTACGTATGGATAGGCGTAGGCATAATGTCCATACCGCTCCGAAGAACGGGGAATCTGTATAGTATATAACGTCCATACCGCTCCAAAGAACGAAGAATCTAAATAGTATAACGTCCATACCGCTCCGAAGAACGAAAAATCTGCATAAAGGGAGTCATTGGATCCGTGGCTCCTCCGGATACTACGGAGTCCAATGTGTGTATCCCATACGCCTACTAGTTGTCCTCCCCGCCCAATGTAAATATACAAGTCGAATACTCGACGTGCATACCACGTATCTATATGCCAAGTCTCCACTAATACAAAATCATGAATTACGCACTAACCGTGATGCATGTCACACGCACCGATAGCTAGTCGAGTACGCGAATCCGCCTCCAAATATAAATTTGTCACCGTGAAACGTGTAAGAGTGTCAGGTCTCGGAAGATATCAGAGTATCCTCCCAATGGGGTGAGTCTGCTAGTGACTAGGTCAAGTACACTACTCATCGACGCATCCGTCGATTTCACCCGAGTCAATCTCGGACGCGCACAGTTGTATAAAAGAAAGCAACAAGATATCATACAACATTTGCATATTTTAATTTAAACAGTAAATATGGCAAGGTATCTTGCCTGGGTCCTCAAGCTGTGAATTCCAATAGCCTGCTCCTGTAGTGTCTCCTGGCTGGTCCAGTGACCCTAAACACACAATATAATATAACAATTCTAGCATCAGACACTAAAGTAACATACATGAAACTACGACTCTGCTCTTAGGTACTGACGCGATAGTCAGGGCTGGTCAACTGCAGAGTCGCGTGTGCACGTAGCTAAGATGTACACGTGTCCTGTCCTCAGTTACCGTGTACCTCGAGTCAATAATTTACCAAGGTTATGGGTTCATGAAGCTACTTATGTTTTGTACAATTACATGTCATTATTTCTCATGTTACCGTGTACTTGGTAATTGTCTAGGTTTTTAGGTGAAATACAAGTCCCTTATACAAGTCATATGATTAGGGTAATTATTATCTTATTAATTACTAACTAATCTAGTAAATTATACAAACATACACACACATAGGGTTTCATATTAATTAGTTTGTGTCTACGTAACGACACCCGACACGATGACTCAATGACACGACGACACAACTATACGACGATACAATGAAGAAGAGAGGAATTAAGGTGTTTACCTAGGCGTGGCTGAACGGGGGTCTATGTTCGTCGACGTGCACATACTCCAGCGATCGGCGGAGCTCCGGTATCGTGCGGGAACCAACGGCAGCAGCGACAGTAACTGCAGCAGTTGCAACAGCGGCAGCAGCAGCCTGGCAGCGGCGGATTTGGCGGGCTGGGAAGGTAGTCAGGTCGTGGGGAGGGTGGTGAAGACGGTGGTCAGGCGGGTGGCGGAGGCTGTGGTAGTCAGGCGGCAGAGTTTGGTGGTGATCGGGGTCGGGTTGATCGGGTTGGGGAGGATGTTGATGGTGAGATGGTTGATGGCGGTGGTGCAATTAGTGCAGGCGGCCTAGGGGTGGTCTGACGTGGACAGCAGGGGTAGTCGGCGGTCACGGCTGTGATGGTGGCAGTGCTGGAGGTGGTGGTCAGGACTGGGGGCAGTCGGGATTGGTTGAGGGAAGTCGACTAGGGGTCGGGTTTGATGAAGATGTTGATGATGGTGAAGGGGATGGTGATGATACGGCGGTCAGGCGGGCTGTGCAGGTGGAAGAGGGGGTCTGTGGTGGTGGTGGCTTGAGGTGGTAGTGGATGTCCGGTCGGGAAAGGGGGCAGGGGGTGCTCGGGTTTGATGAAGGGAGTTCAGCTAGGTGTGGAGGTGGTGGTGTTTATGATTCAAGGGTTTTTAAGTAGAGAAAATGTGTATTTATATAGGAGAGGAAATTATGGGATGACCTCGAAGTTTGGGTCGGCCAGGGCTCTTTGGGGTGGGGGCTTGTCTACATGAAAGAGTGTAGGGTGTTCATGGGCTTGGTTGGGTCTAGCTTTGGGTGAAATTGGCCTCTAATTTAATTAAATTAAAAATAATGTACACATCGTTCTTTTGTCAATTGAGAACACATGGAGTTAAAATTGGGTGGGACACAAGTGTCATGGGCGTAGCAGGATCGAAATAGGTAAATACCATAATTTGGGTTATATGGAGTTGGGTTGAGGGTGTGCCTCCAATTTCGATTGGAACGGCAAATTATGAAAAATTGGATTTAATGGAATTATACATGGACGTTTGTAACAAATATTGCGCAGCTAAAATGAAGCACAATATTGAGTATTTAAAAGTTACACAAGGGTCAGATGGGTAGTCTGGCATGTCTAGGAGATGTGTATAAAATTTGTTTGAAGGTAACTACTAGTGTAGCGCTCCAATCATCGAAGCAACGGTAAGGGATATTAAGACATATAATTGTTGCACATTAATTCTAATTGTATCCAAATTAATCCTAGTCTCTCAATCTAAATTAAATAATCCTAAATTTGGTCGAAGGGGTTTATAGTGGTCTATCGTGTGCGGGCGAGATGGTTTGTAGCGCCTCTTGTGCTTTCTTGTATTCCATTCTCGTCTTGGACTGGGTCCTTTATGGCTATGCCAGTGACAATTATTCATATAGATAAGTCATCCTCGCTTAGCGGCAATCCGCGTACGAGTCATTGCATCGCATCGAGAATAACTGAGCACCAGAAATATAGTCTCGTTCATAACACAGTGTTTGCATATGTTATTGTCCCTGAATGCTTATAAATGCTCGCGCTTGAATTAACTTGGTTTGCCTTGGACAGGGAAGGTCAAATGGTAAGTTGGTAAGTCTCGCCGCGTTTTCTCTTATATCGCACGGCGCACTGCCACACGAGTTAGGCTATTCAACATTGCCATGAAACTAATCCAAAGGCAACTAGAAAGACAACATAATAGTTGGTGCACAGAACCTATATTACGTGTTTGGATTTGTCGAGCGGGCGAGTAGCCTCCCCACCAGTGCATTCAATGTACTGATAATCCACTAGATCGTCTGTAGGGTACGGGAGAAACTCGTTTGGTGTGGATAGGTCAAGCGATCGTGCAACATCACGCCCGGATGGGTCAAGCGATCGTCCCGCGGGAGCGCTGGGGTGGTGATTCTCGCCTAGCGGGGATGGCAGATTAGCCTGCGGGAGATCGGGGCGTGATATCTAGCTATAAGCAAGCTAACCAATTCTTACAAGTATGTCTAACACTCCTGTACCAAACTTATTAGGTATAGGTCGAGGCTAAGTTAAGCAGGTACATAAATCGAATACTCCTTACATAACATTTACTTTTGGATAATCTTCAAATCATTATTTTGATTGGTCATTCTATTACTAATCTAGACTTCGACTTGAATCCTATCTAGTTCTAGCACAGCCTATCCCTTCTATTACATATTCTTACATACTATTGACCATCATTGTCTCTGCTATCATAATATGCAATCTTTATATAATCTTTTAATATCTGTCTTTCTAGTGAAAGTGCATTTGACTAAAATGTTATCGTACTCTAATTTCTCTTCCTTCCTAAGCACAATATTATGGTTATATCATCCAAGTAAAATTCCTCAACTCCTTGTAATGATAGAATTTCTATACCGACTTTTGTCTAACCTTGAGTACAAGGCTTACCGAACCATTCCACCTATAAAAATATCAAATTGTACTTTCTAAAGTTTTCGATAAAGGTGGTCCTATTTTGTTTAGAGAGGTACAAATAATCCCAAAGTTTAACTGTATATTCTCTTAGATAATGTCTTTAATCATTTCAATCATCACATTCTAGTAAGATGTCACCTTTCTAACTGAACCAAATAAAACATACCATGCTCTAAATCCAGCTCTACCTGCCTAAGCAAATGATAGGAATTATAACCATTGATAAAAGGAAATTCTCTATTAAGGCTAAACCTTATATAAAATCTAAACTACCACTCCGTTCTAATCAGTCTATCTAGTAGAGTTGTTTATCATAACCAGTTCTAACTTAGATAATCACTCTCTTCTAAAGTATTGTAAACCCCCTGATTTTTCAAAATTTTCAAAACTGGACTTTTCACAATTTTCTGGATTTTTCTGGGATTTTTCTGTAATTTAAAAACAGGATTTTAATTATTAAATGATTTTTAATTGATAATAAACAATGTTAAAATATTATGAAAATAATATTTTGGATGTAAAATAAAAAACTGGACTTAGGGTAATTTTTCTGGAATTTATTGGGCCCCGGACCTATTTTTAAACACCTAAAAACTATTATTGATTTATTATTTATTTATTTATTTAATTATTATTATTTATTTATTTAAATAATTAAACCCCCAGCCCACCGGCCCGGCCCATTCCCTCGGCCCAACCGGCCCAGACCACCCATTTGGCCTTAACGGGTCGGGTCGGGTCCACCCGAACCCGACCCACACCCGCTAGCCCGCTCCTCTCCCCTCTCCCCCACGACCCGCTCGGCCTCCGCAACCGCCGCTCCGCCCGCGCCTGCCGCCGCTTCCCCCGCCTCCGACAGCGCCGCCCCGCGCCCACGACCCCGCCACCCTCGGCCTCCCTTCTCCCCCGCCGGCTCCCTATAAATCCCCCTCCCTCTTCCTTCTCCGGCAGCCACTCTCCCCCACCGACCACGCCGCGACGCCGCCACCGCCTCGCCGCCCCTCGCCGTTCCCAGCTCCGTCGTCGACGCCGCAGCACCGAGCCCCGGCCTCCCTCTCCTCCTCCTTCCTCCTCCGTCCCCAGCGTGCCCTAGCAGCAGCCGCCAGCTCCGCCGGCACCGCCTCCGCCGGCACCGCCTCCGCCGCCTCCCAGGGCTCCGCCGGCCGCCCCAAGCCGCCGCGTGCCCCCGCCTCCGGCCCCAGCGCTCCGCCCGGCCGCCCCAAGCCGCCGGAGCCCCGCCGCAGAACCCTAATTCCCAATTCCCCCCCCGTGTCCGACACAGGATAGGTGTCCTGTGTCGTGTCGGACACGATTCGGACCCCGGTTTTTCGGGTCCCGTTCAGGTGCGTGTATTTTCTTTCTCGTAGCTCGGATTTTGATTTCGTAAATTGTGTTACGAAGCCTGTATGACCCTCTCGGTGCCCGGACAAACCGCTCGGGGCATCGCGTCCTGTGGTGATCGCACACCGCGATCCAAAAACAGGAAAAATAATACCCCGATTCACCCCGGAACTGGGTACGCCCCGCCAAACGGGACGACTTGGTCGCGTGCGGTCTTCACAGATTCGTGCGCGTCGTCGATACGGACGTGTGGGATTTCGCGGAAGTCGATTCGGGTGTGCGTGCACACCGGGATCAACGCGTATCCGCGGACATCGCCCCGTATTCGACTCGTAGCGATACGCTGGTCCTGTGAGCCAAGTTTGGTTCGATTCTGAGAACGTTGACGAAATCAAGTGTCGTAGGCCCCACAGGCCCCGCTATACGGGCGATTTTGGGTTCGGCTCATCAGAATTCAATTCTGAAAGTTCCGTTGGGTTCGTATCATCGTTCCTGACCTGTTGACACTAAGTTTGGCGAATTTGGAGACCTTTGACCCTGACGCATTTTTCGGTGCAAAGCGGGCCCACATGGGGACCTCGTTTTGACCCGAAACTGTCGTTTTTGCCCTTGTCTCCAAATTGGACTCAAGGACAGGCGTTTCTAGCTGATTGATATTTTCTGGATCTGATGGTGATGTTTATTTTAGCAACCGGAGTACCGCCTGCAATTCCAGCTGAAGTCAGAGCCGCAATTTGAACCGGAACCGCAGGCAAGTGTACCTTGCCAAACCCTGCAGCTTGCTACTTATTTTCCTTGACTTGTTTATCCATCAGTGGGCAAGTAAAGCTTGCCAAATTGTAGTAATTCTTGTTATAGAACTTGCCTGAATTCTTGTTTAAATGCATATAAACCTGTTTAACTGTTAAAACCCAGGACCGAGTGGCGTACTTAGCGTCCGATTACCAGTCGGGTGCCAACTCCGTACGCGGAGTTGTGTAACATCACATAGAGATGGATATCGAGACCCGATAATTCTCGTACTTGTCTTATCAAGTACTCCAGAACCCAGGACACTTGACACTATTCATGAGACAGAGTCTTCCTGAGACATTCATGGTGATTCTGTATAGGATACAGGACTTGACATTTGACATATGTTCCTAGATACTTTATGACTTGTTGCATTAGCTATGATCCCGCTTGACATGGACATGAGACGTTATGGTCATGATATGCGAGATTACATTGGGTGGGGAGAGTTACACAGGCTACAGGTTGATTTTATATTATGCCGGCGTCGTAGTCTCCCATTGAGCTAGACAACTACATGATATCACTGCTACCGGCTCCCCGACACAGAGCTTGTAGCAGCTTCAGCCTGAGTTCTAGTGATGCTCTCAACTTGCATTTATCACCTAGCTGGTTACATAGTTTACCCTGCTGTTTCATTTAATTTCTGCACTGCTTATATTTTGGCTTGTATTATCTGTACCTTGTTATGTCCCCTGAGGACCTGGAATGGACTATGTCCCCAGGTATAGCCGAAGAGAACCATCCAGAGATACACCGTACAGGAGCACTTCCAGGAGCTGTACCCGGATCGGAGGACGAGATCGTACCAGAGAACTTCTCTTGAGCAGTGGCTGTATGTAGTCATTTATTTCTATTTCCAGTAGATTATTTCCTGTCCATTTGCATCTGTTGTACCAGACATATTCTCGGATTGTTTCCCGAGATATTTATTGAGATTTGACAGTTATTTCTATCTGCATTACTCTGTCTTTTAATCTGTGATTATCTGTTGTGGATGAGATTAGAATAACCTGTGACTTGTAACAATTGCCCTAATTCCTGTTAGACTACAGCTTAAGCATGCCCTGATGGATCCATTAAATTGGGTTGTCCATCGGTGCGTGCTGCTGGCCATTGCGCCGTATCCAGTCCCTCGTCATTTTGGGACTGGGGCGTGACATGATTTTTGTGGTGGCCCATGCAGGTCAACGACTAAATTGTTCGGTTTCAACTCAGGGACCGAACAGACCTGCAATAAAGATAGGATAAGTTTTTAGGATCTTATCCACTTGCTTGAAACGTTCTTGATATCCATATTGACTTCGAATTAATTCTTTGACTTGCATCCTGCCTTGAATTCCTGTGCGCCTCTTATTGTTTATTTTGGTTGCAGGGTATGGAATCACGAGCAAACGACGAGACTCCCATAACGTCACCACGAGATGCTGAGGTAACCAACGAAGACGAAGTAACACCAGTGGATAGAGGACAGTCAGCTCAACAACATGCCTCGAGAATCCAACAGGAAGGCATTCCACCAACGACGCCATTTACACCACCAATGCCCATAATTTCACCAGGGCAGGCCATGGACGGACAGCAGATATTTCAAATGATCTATGCAATAACGCAAGCTCAACAAGAGGCTTTCAGTCGCAGCCTAGTAACCGCACTAGAGCAGGCAGACCTACCAACACGACGACCAACGACAGGCTCTATTTCTGATTTTCGCTAGCTGAAGCCTCGTACCTTCTCAGGCAAAGAAGAGCCCACTGAAGTTCATGAGTGGCTCACCAACACTCAACATCAACTAGAAGCAGCTGAACTCCCAAAGGAACGTTGGATGACTGCCGTCAGAATGCAGTTGACGGACAATGCACATCACTGGTGGCTATCCGAGAAGGCACGGCTCGGACCAGACCGAGCCACTTGGGAAGAGTTCTCTAGACTTTTTCAGGAGATGTACATTCCAGCTGTCGCTCGATCAGAACTTCGGGACAAGTTTAATCACCTCACTCAGGATACTAAGACGGTGGAAGAGTACATCGCTGAGTTCATTCGTCTAAGTCGCTTCGCTCCAACATTGATCCCGACAGAAGAAGAGAAGGCTGAGAAATTCTTCGACGGACTAAACATTGAGCTACAGAAACTGATTGGATCCGTTGCACCTACTTCGTACTCGGACGTCCTTGCTGCAGCGTGACGCATTGAGCGCGTCATCAGGAGAGAGACTAGTCTGAAACGGACTTCCACTTCAGCACTACAAGAAGAAGTTGCAAAAAGACCTCACATACACCAGCCATCAGAAGCATCTCCACAGGCAATACCGGTTTGTCCATATTGTCACCGGCGAGGTCATATAGAGAACAAGTGCAGACGGAAAATGAGATTATATTTGGCTTGCGGATCCAGTCAGCATTTACTGAGGGAATGCCCTGAGCGTCGAGACAGAGCACCAAAGGGTAACCAGCAAGCGTTACTGTCACGACCCGCACCCGGTTATTCGGGCACGAGTGCGTGGGCACGTCCAGCCTACGCCGCAGAATCGGCGGTAGTACGCTGTCTAGGTCAAAACCACACTTAACTAAACTAGCTCATCCACAAATAATATAAGCAAGATAATAATGAGAATGGAAACTTAAGATTGCAATTGAAATAATTGTGACAACAGCTTCAAATGTTTAGTACAAAAATTCAGAATGAAATCGGGGACAAACCCGATTAATAAGACAAGAAATAGGAATAAAGATAGCTAATGCTAACTACTCTGCAGGAGTAGTCTCCTGGGTGGGAACCGGCTCTGCAACTGTATCACCTGCTGGCTCATAGGGTCCGTAATAGGTAGGGACAAGGTTCTCATCATCGCCTAAACAACGTATCCAGTCGGGAAAGGAGCAAAGTACACAGTGCACAACAAGATTAAGCTAAATATGTATGACAATTAAACTGAGTATCATATTGAGAAATTGCATAAAGGAAACATCAACATCTCAGAGTTTAATGCTATAAACAGGAATATGAGTAAGCAGGAAATAAAGTGAAACAGAAAATGAAACTACAACAGTCAGTAAGAACTATAACAAGACTAGGACTATCTGTGTGAACTTGTGTTTGTTTTAGAATACATAGTTGGCATGTAGGGGTTTATAAGGCTAATCTGGCCGTCATAGACGGCTATTAAACAATACAATCGAGATCTGGCTGATGGACAGTCGTGTACCAACATCTATTAAACAATACATGGGGAAGGGTAAACTACATGCCTTTCAGTATTCTCCCACCCGACATGAAAAACAAGACATGAATTCCAGATATTCAAGACATGAAATATAGTATTCTAACACTACGTGTAATCAGCAAGAGTACGAGTAGAGCAGGGAATTTAATTATCACAATATAAAGATTAACTTGAAGTGCAGGTACTTGCCTGTTGTTTGGATCCGATTAATGTTCTAGGGGAAGTTTCCACAGATGAGTCCAAAAGCTGAAATAGACATTACCATCACTCTCAGAAGATGTCAAATAGCTAGAAACGCCTGTCCTTGGGTCCAATTTGGAGACAAGGGCAAAAACGGCAGTTTCGGGCCAAAACGGGGTCCGCCGGTGGGCCCGCTTTGCACCGAAAAACGTGTCCGGGTCAACGGTCTCCAAATTCACCAAACTTAGTGTCAACAGGTCAGGAACGCTGATACGAACCCAACGGAACTTCCAGATTTGGATTCCGATGAGCCGAACACAAAATTGCCCGTCGAGCGGGGCCTGTGGGGCCCACGACACGCGATTTCGTCAACGTTCTCAGAATCGAACCAAACTTGACCCACAGGACCAGCGTATCGCTACGAGTCTGATGGCGCAAGTTTCGTCTCGATCCGACGAGTGTGCACGAAGTTAGGGCGAATTGCCGAAAAGGCGGATACGGAGCGATGTCCGCGGATACGCGTTGATTCCGGTGTGCACGCACACCCGAATCAGCTTCCGTGAAATCTCACACGTCCGTATCGACGCTGCGCACGTATCTGTGAAGACCGCACGCGACCAAGTCGTCCCGTTTGGCGGGACGTACTCGGTTCCGGGGTGAAACAGGGTCTGGTTTTTCCTGTTTTTGGATCGCGGTGTGCGATCACCACAGGACGCGGTGCCCCGAACAGTTTGTCCGGACACCGAGAGGGTCATACAGGCTTCACAACGTAATTTGCGGAATTGAAAACGGAGATACAGGGTGCAAGATACGAGTACCTGAACCTGCTCTGAAAATCCAGAAAATGCCGTGTCCGTGTCGTGTCCTGTCCGACACGACACGAAGGAAAGCTAGGGTTAGGGTTTCTGGTTTTCCGACGGCGGAGGGCGGCCGGAGAGCCGTCGGCAAGGGCGGCGGACTGCTCGCCGAGAGGTGGCGCGGCGTCCCCGTGGAGGCGGCGGCGCGGGGGCGGCCCAGGGCGGCGCCGCGGCTGCTGTGGCTGTCCCCGCTGCTGCTGTTTGCTGCTGCGGCTGTCGGGGAGGCCGCCGGAGGGGCGGGGACGGCGGGGCGACGCGCTGAGCGCGGCGAGGCAGTCGGCGAGGAGAGGGACGGCGCGGCGAGGAGGGAGAGGGGAAGACGGTGGCCGGAGAGGGGAAATTAGGGTTTGGGAGAAGGGAAGAAGAAGGAGCTTAAATAGGAAGGGGAGAGGGGGCTCGAGGCGTTGCGTGGCCGCGGAGGGGGCGGGGAGCGGGCCGGAACGGCCGGCGCTGCTCGCGGAGGCCGGAGCGGCGAGAATTCCGGCAGCCGGGTCGTGGGGAGGGGTGAGGGAGAACGGGTCGCACGGGTCGGGTTCGGGTCTGGCAGACCCGACCCGATCCGCTAGGCCGTGGGCCGGGCTGGGATAGGCGGATTGGGCTGGGCCCTGATGGACTGGGCTGGGCCGGGAAATAAAAGGAAAATAATAATAATAATAATAATAATAATAATAATAATAATTAATAAAATTAGTTTTTAGGCTTTTAAAAATAGGTCTGAGGCCCAAAAAAATCCAGAAAAATTGCCCTAAGTCCAGTTTTCCATTTTACACCCAAAAATGTTATTTTTATGATATTTTAATATTATTTATTGCCAATTAAAAATCGTTTATTAATTACAAGCCTTGATTTTAATTACAGAAAATTCACAGAAAATTCCAGAAAATTGGGAAAAATCCAAGATTTAAAAATTTGGAAATTCAGGGGGTTTACAGTTACCAGTACCGAGGTCAGCCACTCCAGCATTGGAAGCACCGCAAGCGAAAGTTCAAGAAGTCCTACCACTAGCTCCAGCAGGGTATCAGCCGAGTCCACCCTTGATACCCCAGGAAATACTCTTCCAGCAGGCTCAACAGTAGAAGAATCGACTGCAAGGACGCGAACAAGCTTTCGCGATGACCGTGGAGGACGCGCAGACTCGTGGAGTAGCCAATGCGCGTAAGTGATTCATAGTTATTCGTTTTTGGTCTTGTTGTAGCTCGTGCCTCTTGGTTCGTGACCTCAGCCCCAACCTAGTAATTTGCAACTTGTTAATAACAACCTGGTTTTCATAAAAGTTGTAGTCTTTTGCTTTTACTAGATTTTCTCTGGAAAGTGCATAACTTTCATTCTTAGGGAAACGATATTTCCCTAAGTATCTTGTGATGTGTTTCGAACGATACTTGCAACCGTGTCATCTCTGTTGGCCGGTGATTCTTTTGATTGCGAGGATGCAATCCTCTTAAGGGGGGTAGATTGTAAACCCCCTAATTTTTCAAAATTTTCAAAACTGGACTTTTCACAATTTTCTAGAATTTTCTAGGATTTTTCTGTAATTTAAAAATAGGGTTTTAATTATTAAATAATTTTTAATTTATAATAAACAATGTTAAAATATTATGAAAATAATATTTTTGGATGTAAAATAAAAAACTGGACTTAGGGTAATTTTTCTGGAATTTATTGGGCCCCGGACCTATTTTTAAACACCTAAAAACTATTATTGATTTATTATTTATTTATTTATTTAATTAATTATTATTATTTATTTAATTATTTATTTAAATAATTAAACCCCCAGCCCACCGGCCCGGCCCATTCCCTCGGCCCAACCGGCCCAGACCACCCATTTGGCCTTAACGGGTCGGGTCGGGTCCACCCGAACCCGACCCGCACCCGCTAGCCCGCTCCTCTCCCCTCTCCCCCACGACCCGCTCGGCCTCCGCAACTGCCGTTCCGCACGCGCCTTCCGCCGCTTCCCCCGCCTCCGGCAGCGCCGCCCCGCGCCCACGACCCCGCCACCCTCGGCCTCCCTTCTCCCCCGCCGGCTCCCTATAAATCCCCCTCCCTCTTCCCTCTCCGGCAGCCACTCTCTCCCGCCGACCACGCCGCGACGCCGCCACCGCCTCGTCGCCCCTCGCCGTTCCCAGCTCCGCCGCCGACGCCGCAGCACCGAGCCCCGGCCTCCCTCTCCTCCTCCTTCCTCCTCCGTCCCCAGCGTGCCCTAGCAGCAGCCGCCAGCTCCGCCGGCGCCGGCGCCGCCTCCGCCGCCTCCCAGCGCTCCGCCGGCCGCCCCAAGCCGCCGCGTGCCCCCGCCTCCAGCCCCAGCGCTCCGCCCGGCCGCCCCAAGCCGCCGAAGCCCCGCCGCAGAACCCTAATTCCCAATTCCCCCCCCCCCCCCGTGTCCGACACAAGACACGTGTCCTGTGTCGTGTCGGACACGATTCGGACCCCGGTTTTTCGGGTCCCGTTCAGGTGCGTGTATTTTCTTGCTCGTAGCTCGGATTTCGATTCCGTAAATTGCGTTGCGAAGCCTGTATGACCCTTTCGGTGCCCGGACAAACCGCTCGGGGCATCGCGTCCTGTGGTGATCGCACACCGCGATCCAAAAACAGGAAAAATAACACCCCGATTCACCCCGGAACTGGGTACGCCCCGCCAAACGGGACGACTCGGTCGCGTGCGGTCTTCACAGATTCGTGCGCGTCATCGATACGGACGTGTGAGATTTTGCGGAAGTCAATTCGGGTGTGCGTGCACACCGGGATCAACGCGTATCCGCGGACATCGCCCCGTATCCGACTTTTCTGTAATTCACCCTAACTTTGTGTACGCACGTCGGATTGAAACGAAACTTGAGCCATCGGACTCGTAGCGATACGCTGGTCCTGTGAGCCAAGTTTGGTTCGATTCTGAGAACGTTGACAAAATCGCGTGTCGTGGGCCCCACAGGCCCCGCTCGACGGGCGATTTTGGGTTCGACTCATCGGAATTCAATTCTGAAAGTTCCGTTGGGTTCGTATCATTGTTTCTGACCTGTTGACATTAAGTTTGGTGAATTTGAAGACCTTTGACCCTGACGCGTTTTTCGGTGCAAAGCGGGCCCACATGGAGACCCCGTTTTGACCCGAAACTACCGTTTTTGCCCTTGTCTCCAAATTGGACTCAAGGACAGGCATTTCTAGCTGATTGATATTTTCTGGATCTGATGGTGATGTTTGTTTCAGCAACCGGAGTATCGCCTGCAATCTCAGCTGAAGTCAGAGCCGCAATTGGAACCGGAACCGCAGGCAAGTGTACCTTGCCAAACCCTGCAGCTTGCTACTTATTTTCCTTGACTTGTTTATCCATCAGTGGGCAAGTAAAGCTTGCCAAATTGTAGTAATTCTTGTTATAGAACTTGCCTGAATTCTTGTTTAAATGCATATAAACCTGTTTAACTGTTAAAACCCAGGACCGAGTGGCGTACTTAGCGTCCGATTACCAGTCGGGTGCCAACTCCGTACGCGGAGTTTTGTAACATCACATAGAGATGGATATCGAGACCCGATAATTCTCGTACTTATCTTATCAAGTACTCCAGAACCCAGGACACTTGACACTATTCATGAGACAGAGTCTTCCTGAGACATTCATGGTGATTCTGTATAGGATACAGGACTTGACATTTGACATATGTTCCTAGATACTTTATGACTTGTTGCATTAGCTATGATCCCGCTTGACATGGACATGAGACGTTATGGTCATGATATGCGAGATTACATTGGGTGGGGAGAGTTACACAGGCTACAGGTTGATTTTATATTATGCCGGCGTCGTAGTCTCCCATTGAGCTAGACAACTACATGATATCACTGCTACCGGCTCCCCGACACAGAGCTTGTAGCAGCTTCAGCCTGAGTTCTAGTGATGCTCTCAACTTGCATTTATCACCTAGCTGGTTACATAGTTTACCCTGCTGTTTCATTTAATTTCTGCACTGCTTATATTTTGGCTTGTATTATCTGTACCTTGTTATGTCCCCTGAGGACCTGGAATGGACTATGTCCCCAGGTATAGCCGAAGAGAACCATCCAGAGATACACCGTACAGGAGCACTTCCAGGAGCTGTACCCGGATCGGAGGACGAGATCGTACCAGAGAACTTCTCTTGAGCAGTGGCTGTATGTAGTCATTTATTTCTATTTTCAGTAGATTATTTCCTGTCCATTTGCATCTGTTGTACCACAAAAATATGTCACGCCCCAGTCCCAAAATACGTAAGACTAAAAACATGTAACATGTCAGCTATGCATTCGACCAGACTCTGGTCCGACTTGAATACGTATAAGCTGTAATATATTGGTCACTATCTACATAAAATGGTAAATATATCTATGTCTCAATCAACAATAAACATAATACATCAAGAATGAGCTACATGTGCTAAAGTCCGCCGTCCAGTAACACACAAACTCGAATAGACTCGAGAAAGAAATATGAGTCTATAAAAACTAGGCTATATCAGCAGATGAATCAACAATATGAATAAATAAACATAACTCCAGTAGGAATGATATAAGTACCTAGTACCAATGCCCGCATAACAAAGCAACACACATTAGCAACTTCAGGCAGGCTCCCCAATGATCTATGCTATAAAACTTGTAAGGGACCAGGTCCTCAGAGGGACATAACAAGGTACAAAAAAATAGCACGCTAATATAACAGTAAAATAATAAGCAATGTGCTTAAGGGTATTTATCATAACCAACTAAGTGTATGCAAGTGAGAACCCGTTAAACCACCTGGGCCTGTAGGTCTACATAGACACAATAGTAGCTAGTAGTACTAGTAGCAAGTAGTAGTAGTAGGTGCGTACAGGCCCCGTCAAGGTACCTGCAGCACTATAGGTCTCAAAGCGCAAGCATCAGTAGCAAGTATTGTGTAGTAGCCCAGCGGTACGGTAAGTTCTCCCCAGTCCCTATGTATCTCACGTCTCATGTCCATAACACGGAAAATCAATCACTAACTGTCATGCTCCGATTTCGTGGAATCGTAGGGGCGTCCCCCGAGCGTGACCGCCGTGCGGGCCTGGAGTTGCGCCCGCACAAGGCTAGAGTATTTTGCATAATGAACACATATTCAGAGTACGCAGATAAATTGAAACACAGATTTAAAACATGGAAAAGTTCTCTTTTATTGATAATGAACATCTATTACAAACTCTTGAACGAGTCAGCTAATTGTCGCATGGCTTACAAAAGTGTTGACTCAAAATAAGATGGCAGTCCTGTACATTACATCCCTTTACTAAACTTTAAAATAATAAAAACCTCCGGACGGGATGACGGCCTTCCCACGGAGTTGCATTGTGTTTGGGTTTCTAGCTCCTTTCTTCAAGTACTTCAAAATGTGGCGCGATCAGGATGCGCCTACAGCTGGACTGGATCGAGAAGACGACTTCGGTTCCTCGCTTGGTTTGCCTTAGTGCGGGAAACCTGTTTCAACGAGGATCAATACATCGAAATGTACTGGTGAAGGCGAGCTAACCCAACTATACCAATCAACACGTTGTTTTAATGAAGCATGCATATTATTGTGGTCTTACTATCTTGCCTTAGTTCATTTACAAGCAACGGTATATATATAAAATACTGAAATGAACTTGCTACCGTTCGGTAGCTTTTACCTGTCCGTCTGAACCACCTGCACAAT
This sequence comes from Iris macrosiphon, assembly GCA_036927795.1. Taxonomy (NCBI): domain Eukaryota; kingdom Viridiplantae; phylum Streptophyta; class Magnoliopsida; order Asparagales; family Iridaceae; genus Iris; species Iris macrosiphon. The sequence goes on along the minus strand of JAYESA010000001.1, from coordinate 154,552,777 downwards.
ACTTACCATGCCTTCCTTGCCACGAAGGCACAAGTTAGTTTGCAACAAGTTTAAATATACACAAAGATCACTGGCTTGATGCCATAATGCACATAGTCAAGGACAAGGATAGCATGCTACGAGAGTACACGATGCGATGCAAGCTATCATGTCCCGTACACGATAACTACACACGAGTTTCGCCCGGATCGGATCGATGCCAGTGCCCCAGCGATCGTCCACAGAATAAAGACCTTGTGCACAAGTTGTCCATGATCGAACACGATTATTAAGTTAACAATTCATGCAGTTGAGGCAATACGAGTACAAGAACACGAGTACAAGATAAGCAGTATTGCATGATTTATTTTACATAGCCTCCCTGAACAATTATTCGCATACAAGATATGATCCATACTTAACACGATTTATGGAACATTTGCAACGAACTAGCATACAATAAGATAACAGTTCACAAGTTTAGTTTGACAAGCTATATAGTCCAATGTCTATTCTCATTTTATCTTGGCATCTTTTAGTTATTACTTGGTATCGTCTGATCGGGGCAAACAAGGATGCAATACTTTTTGGGTGTGAAGCTTGGAAGAAGGGATAGCTAATCGGGATGGTAGCCACTCACTTAGTTTGTTGAAAGGGAGAAGGAAAGAGGCGCTTCAAGACTCCGCTCGTAAGCCGCCTACTACTCGTTCACCTGCATCGACGAACATCTTGATCAATACCTCTTTCACTCTTTCCAATCTCGGAATTGAAGTGCAGTTCAATGAACGAAAACAATAAAATCCATCGAAACCGTTCAAGAAAATCCAAGCAAATCCGAAAACTAACTCAAAGCACGAAAGCAACAAGCGACATCAAAATTCGAGGCAACAAAAGATACAGCGGAGAGGTCCCTCCTGACTCTGCCGCTAAGTCGATCCTGGGGGCACGGTCCACTGAATATGGGAATCGATTCCGAAGAAGCAAATCCATAACGAGGACGAGTTCTTGTTTCAATCTATCCCGATCGAACGATACCATCTTGTGTTTCTTAGCCGCGCTCTCCGAATCGGAGGAACGGGGCACCACACTAACTATGTCGCAAGTCAATGTATAGATAAACTCATGTCAACTATCTCAAGTCACGGATCCTAAATCCTGACACAGAAGTCGGGAACCCCGAATGTCTCAAGTAAGGCTTCTGTACATTCAAGTCGTATCCAGTTTCCTAAGGTATATCGTGCAAGAATTAGCACGAACAAAAGAATACGATGATAATGCAATCTAACGATACCCGATTTCACGTACGAAAGTCGGAATCCGAATATAATTTGGACGCTAAGTATCGCAACGGTCCTATGGTCACAATAACATATATGTAAAGAATTAGAAATATAATATTAAAAACTAGTAATATCAATAAGCACAGAATACTGTAACAAAGTCAAGGTACACTTGCCTAGATTCTGGATGATGGTATGACGAAGTCCAAGTGGCGAGCTCACTACGTCAACTGCTCCCGAAAAGGTGGAATCCTTACGAACGTCTCTGGATGATGAAACAAACATCACCAACGTTACCAGAATATGAGAAATAGCTAGGATTGACTATCCATAAGTCCAATTTGGACACAGGAACAAAATTGTCAGTTTCGGGTCAAAGCGGGATCCACATTGTGGCCCACTTCGTATAGAAAAATATATACCGGAGACAAAGTTCTCCAAATTTGACAAACTTAGTGTCTACGAGTCCAGAACGATGATACGAATCCAACAAAATATCCAAAACTGGATTCCGATGAGTCGGTCACGAAAACGTCAGTCAAGTGGGACTATGGGGCCCGTGAAACGACGTTCCGATCAACGTTATCAGAATTGAACCAAGCTTGGGTCACATGACCAGCGTAATGCTACGAATCCGATGATGAAGTTTCGTTGCGAACGATAAGCACACATGAAGTAATGACACAAATTCGAAAAAAGGCCGCTACGAGATTTTTTTGACGGATACGGGTTGATTCCGGTGTGCACGCACATCTGAATCAAGTTCCACAAAATCTCACACCTCTATGTTAATGATATGCGCCTTTCATGCAATTCACATGCGACGAAGTTGTCTCGTTTGGCGGTACGCACTACGTATCAAAGAATTTTGGGATTTCTGAAAATAAGATTTTTTTTGGTTTTCTACCTGATTTATCTACAGTTATAATACAAAATAAAATAAACTATTTAAAGACACTGGAAGATGTTAGGTAAGGATTACACCAGCGAAGACAGTTCATCGAACAGGGCTACGATGAGGGTGAAACCAATCTATGAAGCTGGCACCACAAAGCTGTAAGAATAATTTCAGTTTAAATATCCAACTTTGCGTCATGTTATGATTTATCAACTGAATAAATTAACGGTTGAAACTGGAGGGAAAGGTAGAGCTATATACCAAGATTGTGATAGATGTTTCCGATCGTCAATCCAATAGTTAGATTGTCCAAAAAAAAATTGCGTAAAGTCGCTGCGATAAAACACATTTCTGACTTCCAATCCACGCACGTCACGACGAGATTGATTTTAATTCGCAGAAATCGCCTACTGCGAGAGTCGAGGAGGTCGATGGATATCGGGGAAACGTAGGGTGGTTGGGGCAACACGTGGGGCGATCACAGCCGCACGGGCATTGGCCGGCGATGGGCACGTTTGGTTATCGCTGGCGATGTGCGCCTGACGTGTGGGCTGTGCGTGCATGGCTGGACAGTGACCAGCGCGGGTCATCCCCTGCTGTCGTAGCTGCTCGCGCAGGACCACATGCGGTCATGCCAGATAACGCAAGGGTGGTGTACAGAGGTGCGTTGATGTGCGGCCAACAGAAGGCGTAAGGTGGCATTTACCGGATTGGTTTGAATGGTTGGGTTATGGAGAGAATGTAAATGAGGAAGATGAGGAATAAGGAAAGTAATGTGCGATTTCTCACGCAAGGATTCCGGGGAGAAGATTAGGGAAGATTTATTTGCATTTAAGTATGATTAAAAGGAAGAGATTTGCATTTGTTTGAATTCAAAAACAAAATGGAGAAGAAGGAAAGTTGTGCCCAGGGGATTTCACGTTGGTTGGAATTCCTGGGAGAGGTAGTAAAGTGGGTTATGTATTATTGATTTTTTTTAAACAACACTATATATATATATATATATATATATATATATATATATATATATATATATATATATATATATATATAACAATATATGCAAGAAAGATTTTTTAGAAAATTTCTAAAAAAATATGATAGCGCAATATAAGTATTTGTAGTTAAAATATTTATAAAATTAATTAATCAACGAAAAAACAAATTCTAAATAACTCAATAGTCAATGTCGCTAATAGCTAAATAATTATAATAATAAATAATCAAAAATAAATATTTTGGAAGGGGGTTTCACATATTCGAAAAGCCACGAGGAGCACTTGAGAACAGTATTGGAGACGTTAGGGAGTGAGAGGCTCTATTCCAATTTGAGTAAATGTGATATTTTTCTTGGTCTTGTCCCTTTTCTTGGATATGTCATATCTGGAGATGGTATCTCAGTTGATCTAGACATGATCTCAGCAGTAGAGACGTGACCGACCCCTACCAACGTCTCAGAGGTGAAGAATTTCCTAGGACTTGTCGGATATTACCGAAGGTTCGTAGAGAACTTCGCAAGGATCGTGGAGCCGATGGCTCGCTTGACCCGCAAAGAGAAAGAGTTCATTTGGACAAAGGAGTTTCAGATGACGTTCGATGAGCTGAAGAAGTATCTGACCATGACACCTATTTTGATTATTCCTTCTGGACCGGGAGGATTCACGATCTATAGTGATGCATCCGAGAAGAGACTTGGGGTTGTCTTGATGCAGCATGGTAAGTTTGTGGCCTATGCCTCTGGGCAGTTGAAGACCCATGAGATGAACTATCCCACACATGATTTGGAGCTTGCCGCTGTGATCTTTGTCTTGAGGCTTTAGAGGCACTACCTATATGGAGAGCGGGTGGAGATCTTCACAGATCACAAAATCCTGAAGTACGTCTATACTCAGAAGGACCTGAACCAGAGGCAAAGACGTTAGCTCGAGGTGATGACAAACTTTGAGATCGAGCTGCAATACCACCCGGGGAAGGCCGACGTGGTAGCTGACGTGTTAAGCAGGAGGCCCATGGCATTCTTTCTGACTACCCAGCAACACCTATTGAGATATTTGGAGAAGTTGGGTATAGAGGTTATCATACCGGGAGCAGACAGCCAGTTGTCGAGTCTTCAGGTACAGTCGATATTGGTTGAGACGATCAAGTCTGCCTTGCCGACAAATGACAGATTCTAGAGACTTTGACAGAGGAAAGAGGCTGGGATGAGGACCGATTTGAGTATACATAAGGACGGGACTCTGAGGTACGGAGATCACCTCTATGTTCCGAATGGAGAGTTTTATCAGGTGGCATAAAGAGATACAAAGACTTGAGGTAGTACTACTGGTGGCATGGGATGAAGAGAGAAGTAGCCCGCTTTGTGGCGAAGTGCCTGGTGTGTCAGCAAGTCAAGGCTGAGAATCAGAGGTTTGCAGGGTTACTTCATCCGCTCTTGATACCTGAGTGGAAATGAGATCACATCGTTATGGTCTTTGTTACGGGCTTTTAGAGGGGTCCTAGTGGTTGTAATGATGTATGGGTGCTCATGGACCAACTTACCAAGTCCGCTCACTTTCTACCATTCAGAATGGGACAGTTTACAGAGGTCCTAGCAAAGATGTATATGAGAGAGAGATCGTGCAACTGCATGGGGTGCCAGTCAGCATAGTATCTGATAGAGATATGAGCTTCACATCATACTTTTGGCAGATTTTGTAAGAGAGTCTTGGGACCTGTCTGAAGTTCAGCACTTATCATCACCCGTAGACAGATGGCCAGTCCGACCGCACCATTCAGACATTGGAGGATATGTTGAGGGCACGCATGCTCGACTTTGGCGGATCATGGGAGGACTATTTGTATTTGGTCGAGTTTTTCTACAACAACAGCTACATACGAGCATTCAGATAGCTTCCTTTGAAGTGTTGTATGGCAGAAAGTGTCATTCTCTAGTGTGTTGGAGTGATCTGGGTGAGAGGCAGATACTGGGACCAGAGTTAGTTGTTCGTACAGTGGAGAAGGTAAAGAAGATACAGGGATACTTACGAGCAGCACAGGACATGCAGAAGCACTGGACAGATACGTACCGTCGACCTCTGGAGTTCAAGGCTGGGGATCATGTATTTTTGAATATCTCAACTACCAGAGGGACTATCAGATTTGGAGGCAGAGGAAAGTTGAGTCTGAGGTACATCGGACCATTCGAGGTGTTGGAGCGCGTTGGAGATGTTGCCTATAGGCTAGCACTGCCGCAGTTATTGGAGGGAGTTTATGACATCTTTTATGTATTTCAGTTGAGGAGTTATGTGTCAGATCTGAGTCATGTGCTAGATTACTCGAAGCACTGTTGCAACGAGCTTGTCATATCAGGAGGAGCCTGTAGAGATCCTGGATATGAGAGAGAAGGCGTTGTGAGGTCAAACCATCCCTCTAGTCCGTGTGGCATGGAGGCATCATGCACCAGGTGAGTCAACTTGGGAGCGAGAGGACGATGTTCGTCAGCGTTTCTCCCATCTCTTTGAGGGCCTAGGTATGTGTCGAGCATTTATTTTCTTTCAGTAGTCTATATTATATGTTTGTTTTAATTTTGAGGACAAAATGCTTTAAGAAGAGAATGTTGTAAACCCCCTCACCCGAAATATAGGATTAGGGATTAAATTAGGATTATTCGGGATTAATTAATTGGAGTTATAATTTACCTATTTATTTTATTCACTTATTGTACCTTGTCGTTGCTTAATTATTTAAAGCAATGTACTAGCTTTTGCCTTACAATAAATTTTATACCTTTGACCTAGACAAGCTAATCTTTAATCCTGACATTTGTGTCACTCAAAATTACACTCTCTTGTACTTCATTTTAATCGCATAGTATTCGTGCACATTTTCTAAATTCAAACCTGAACTTTGTACCAGTGTCCGTTCCAATCGAAATTGGAGACACAACTTTGACCCATTTCTTACAACCCGATATATGACAATAATCTATTCTGAGTCTTCTACTTTCATGACACTTGTGTCACACCTAATTGAAACTCTCATGCACTTTCAATTTATTAAAATCACCGATGACACAATTTCTACTCTTTTTTGGCAACCGACTTGACCGAGCCCAAAACTGGTCCAAACACCAACCCGAACCCTCACACACCCTCACATTGTTCATGCTAAACACCAAACACTATTCTACCTCTCTACACAACACCAAACACCCTCCTCATGACCAATAACCCATTTTTAAACCCATTGGTTAAAATTTTAGATTTTTTCTATTGTGGAATTAATTCCTACGCCCACATCACTTGCTACTTAATTACCATACTATTTTGGGATACTAAAAAAATTGGGCTGATTTAATGCTCTCCCTCACACTCATTATACCCCTTCATTTGACTTTATCTAATAAAGAAAACCCCCTATTCATTCACCCTTCCCTAGCATTAAATGCTATGACTTCTCCCCCTACTCATTAATTGCTCTCCCCTCTCTCCCAAGCTTGGCCGACCACTCCCCCCCCCCCCACACGAGCCATCCCCCTCCATACTCTCCATATTCTTCTTCTTCTCCTTATATTCTTCTTCTTCCCTCTTTTTTTTTTCTTATTCTTCATTCTCCTTCCTCCATACTACTTCATTATTTTATCTTCTTCATGTCCTTCTCCTTGCACCCGACCACCTCCCTCTCCAGTCGACCACCACCACCATCAACCACCACCACCACCACCACCACCATTATCTCCTCCTCCTTTCCTTCTTCCCACTTGTTGTTCCAGTTGCTCTAACTCTTGCTGCTGCCTTTGCTGCTATAGCTGTTGATGCTGTCTTTACTGCTATAGCTGTTGCCATTCACCTCCGGCCATCCACTGCTGGCCAAGCACCACCACCCCAGGCCGAGCATCTCCCCTCCCATCTCATTGTGCATTAGGTAATGATCTTCTCCTTCTTCTTTACCTCCTTCTTCTTCTTATGCATGCATCTCTTCTTGTTCATCATCATCTATGTACATGTTAGAGTAGGTGATGTATGTATATATATACACCTTGATTCACACACTTGCATGTTTTACCCTCCACCTTAGCATGTGTTCAAACCTATTTAATACTTGTTAACACTCCTAATAACTCCATTCATCAACTACTTTTAGAATATTATTAGTGTTAGAATGATAGTTTAAGTGTGATATTTTATATTCTAGTTAATTGTTAGTGAATTACTAGTAGGTGTGGTTGATGCCTAGCATGCTAGACTAGTTGTTCCACATATAATAGTGTCATGAGAGAGTGTCAATGCCATGTTTAGGATACAGTTTTGTTTATATATAATGGATGTGTAGAATGAGAGATTGCTAGTTGTCATATTAAAATACCATGCTAGTATAGATGTAACTTGATTTATTATTTATATTGAACTTGTAGTGTTAGGGTTAGGTTTATATATATTAGAGGATGGCATATTGTAAACCCCCTCGATTTATTCTGTAGATAGTTAGAGTGGTCTTGGAAAATTTTGATGGAAGATATTGAGGTTTAGAGTAAAGGAGATTTATCTGGAATTTTAATCCAATTAATTTAAACCATTGGCACACCCTATCTTTGTCTAATTATTCGGAGCCCATTATCAGCCCATAAATTCCGTACAAATATTGTACACTCGACTCAACTCGCCAAATTAGGCACTGGACTTTTCTGACTGTTAAAATCAACTTTTTTGTGCTCTAAAGTAATTGCACAACATTTTCGAAAGTCGTAACCCGTATTTAATTCCGTGTCGGACTCCTGTGTCGTTACTCTAAATTTTGGGATACTAACTTAACCCGTTGAGCCGGACCAACTAAAGGGTCCAAGACCGACTCTAAGCCCCCACCATTTTTGGCCTTTGCGCCGTTTCCAGATTTTGACCCCGCGGGCCCCAATTAAATTAAATTCGCGGGACGCGTTATCGTTACTTAAATCGGGATTTAACAACCTTGTAAATTCTATTTTAATATTAAATTAATCCCAATGCCCTTCAAATTTGACCCGCGCCTAACGCGCAACGCCCCCTCACTATGACAATTTAATAAACGCAATTTTTGGCACAATTTTTGCGTCATTTCATGTGTTTGTGCAAGTTCCCGAACTTAAGGGGCTTATTTGCAAATGTAGTGATAGGTGTCACCATCCTATTAGCTAAGGCAAATGAAGAAGCCACTCTCCCTCTCTTGACCGGTCACAATACACTCTTTCTCTCCCTTGGTTGTACTTCTCCATCATGAATAATCAAGGCCCTCCATTCAATTTAAAACACTCAATCCTCACCACACACTCAACACACTCCCCTATTTAATCCCTCCTACACTTTCCTCTTCCCTAGGCCGGCCCTAATCCCTAGGGGCTTTGGAAACCACCCACCTCACTCTCTCTCCTCCCTCTTCATTACACAAATCACAGCCACCTCTCCCATTCCATATTTCTTCCTTTTTTTCTTCTGCTTCTTCTTCTTCTTCTTCTTCATCCTTCCACCAAGTTTCATGACCACCCTCATTGAGGAGCTCGGCCATGGCGAACCCGTAGGCGAGCTCGTGGATCCCTCATCCTCGAGTCGACCGACTGAATAATCTCTCCGCCGGATCTTCACGGATCTCGACTGACTCCAGCGGCCTTCACCGGCTTCCTCCTCCGCGAGAAGGACATCAGGAGAGGAGTCGACTACAACAATGGCAGAACTGTCGACGAACCGACCTCCTCACTGCACGCCAGTCGCCACCCCGACGAGCCGATCCGACGTCGTTGACCAATGCCGGCGCACCTCCAGCCGCGAGGAGTACTCCAGCCTCGAGCTCCGGCAGACTGCCTCTCCGGCCGAGCCCGCCCCCGCGAGCCGCTGTATCGACGAACTCTGGTTGAACCGAGTTGGCGTGATCGGCTACTGTACCTCGTCTCTGACGAACGGCTTCACTCGACGTTTCCGGTGGACGTCGACTCTTCGACTCTGTCGTCGACAAGTCTCAGTGACGGTTTGTTGTGGTGCCTTGATCTTTGATTCACATCGCTGCCAGCCTTGACCGTATCCAGCAGACCTGTTCAAGTTAATTAGCATCAACACCACCACTACGCATCGTCGAGGTAAACTCTCCCCCTCTCCTTGAGTAGTTAAATGTTGTCTGTTTTTGCATATAACTTAGTTTTAGAGTGGTGTTATATGCGATGAGTTCAGGGAGTGATGATATAGATTAAGTCTAGGGTGTACGAATACTAGGTGTGAGATTTTAGGATGTTATGTGTAGTCCATGCATATTGATTTTTATTAAGGAGCAGGTTTAAGTATTGTGAAATGTTGTGGTGATATTTAAAATATGGATGTGTGGATTTAGCTAGGGTTATGTGAAAAAATGTTGGTGTTTATGGAGATGGGAATGTTAGCTAGGGTTTTGGATTATATATGTGGATGTAAAGTGTAGGGTGGTAATGGAAATATATGATTGAGATATATATGGATGAGGTTTGTTAATGAGGATTAATATGTTTTGGAGCCTATGTTTTATAGTGTAGTGTTCCTTTGAGCTAGATATGTAGATAAGGTGGTTAGGGTTTGATAAATATAATGTTGGCATTTACAGGGTTGGTGTAGTATAGTACTTGAGCAGTGGTTAATTATAGAGCTAATAATTGATGATATTGTACGGGCGAATGATTTGGAAATAGGTAGTAGATCGGATCATGAATCAGGGATGGAGGACTGTAAAACTTATTGTATAACTATTTGAGTTGGGTTTTAGTTTGGTTGTAGATGCGTGTCGTTTCACCTGTCTGTCTTAGGTGGATTATTGATTCTGGTTTGTATCCCTTCACTAGGTATTGCGGGACCTGAGGAATTGGACGCGGTACCCGATCCCCGTCATCAGCAGCCGCACGCAGGCAAGTGTACCTTGCCACCCTGTATTTCAGTTTACAGATATTTCTTGTTTCGTTATGTACATTGTGCACGTAGTTATGTTGACGTTCGATACTTCACGTCCGGATCGCAACCGGGTGTTGACATTCGACTTAACGTCTTAGAATAAATACTAGATGCTTCATAGCACCTCGATGCACGTACCAGAGTACATCGATACCCCAGGACACACTCATACACTGTGATCGTGCCAGATTCCTGTATCCTGATACTGACATCATGACCAGAGACTGGGACGACCTTAGGGTCACTGTGATCGTGCCAGATTCCTGTATCCTGATACTGACATCATGACCAGAGACTGGGACGACCTTAGGGTCGCGTCTGTTGAGTTATTCCTTGTGTCGAGACTGTAGTTAGAGGTTCAGGTTCAACGCACAATCGTTGACCGCTTGGGAAGGGGAAGACAGTTACTAGACGTTTGGGCTACTCTGCACGCGCTTATATATATGTAGTATTTTTTAGTGATACCTGTTTCTAGTGTAGCCTGTTTCACCCGTGTGACTCTTTGCCCGGAGCTGCGGTACGTGCCGTGTGTTTCCGTGTCCGGAGCTACGGTTTTATTTTGGACAGCCCACGCGTCGAACATTGTCTTTAAACTGTGTCACACTAGTTGGTTATGATAGAGTACCCTGTCGTGCACTTGTACTTTCTGTTTACTTGGCATGTTGTATTTCTGTACCTTGTTACGTCCCTCTGAGGACCTGGTTCCCTGCCAGTTTTGCAGCATAGACGATTACGGAGCACTTGGAGATACAGATGGAGTGGCATATCTTGCGAGCATGGTACCAGGTACTCACATTATATCTACCGGCATTATGATTATTTACATTGATTACTCATCTGCTGTTGTAGCCTAGTTTTGTAGACTCATACTTCTTCTCGAGTCTATTCGAGTTAGTGTGTTATTGGGCGGCCGACCTTAGCACACATAGCTCTTTCTTGTATACTGATGTAAATTGTGGATTGAGACATAGAGGTTTACATTTATGGAATATCTAGATAGTGCCCTTTATATTACAGCTTATACGTATTCGAGTCAGACCAGAGTCTGGTCGAATGCGTAGCTAGCGTGTCACGTATTCCTGGTCCTATGTATTTTGGAACTGGGGCGTGACACACATATATATATATATATATATATATATATATATATATATATATATATATATATATATATATATATGAGAGACCCTAACCTAGTAATTAGTATACATGTTTAGTGTTGCATGATTCTTGAGTTGTAAACACTTGTTAGTATTTAGATAGCTACTTTGACTTATCATGCACAAATGTTAGAAGACTATTTTATATATTTGTAGATTTGTGGATGGTGACCTAGAGGGGTATTATTTCTAAACTTGTGTTGGGAATACAACTTAGCAATTCCTATGACCTAGAATAACATTGTGCTAGTTGTGTTATTGTGCGTGTTTAATGTGTTTAGTGTAATGGTTAATTTAATATTATTATTTAGGCTCGTTGGATCGTACGAGCGAGGATCCCGGAGTAGGTTCTCTTCACTTACATCTTGGAGACTCAGACAAGTATACCTTGCCGTATTTACTGTTTAATTTCAGTTATTATATGTTGTATAAGTTGTTGCTTTAAATATTATATATATATATATATATATAACTGTGCACGTCCGGGAATGACTTGGGTGCAGTTGACGGTGGCGTCGATGAGTAGTGTAGTGTATTGGCCTAGTCCTTAGCAGGCTCACCTAATGTTGTGGAGGTATTTTAATATCTCCCAAGACCCTGTAACATATTACTCACGTTACGATGTTAAACTCATGTTGGGATGCGAGTTGGCATATCCGACTAGCTATCGGTGCGTGCGACACGCATCACGGTTTAGCGCGTAGTCATGTTAGTTCTAGTTACTTGTGACCTGGCATATTAGTTATGAAGTGTGCACATTGCGTATTCAACTTGTACATTTGCATTGGGTGGGGAGGACAACTGGTAGGAATATGAGACACACACATTGGTACCCGTAATGTCCAGCGGAGCTGCAGGGACTTATGACCTCTTTATTCAGGTTCCGCGTTCTTTGGAAAGATACGGACCCATATATATATATATATATATATATATATATATATATATATATATTATGCGTTCTTCGGAGCGATACAAACAATATATTTAGATGTTGCATTCTTCGGAGCGTTATGGCCGTTATATTTATGCCTATACCTACCCATACGTAACAAGCTTATCCTCAGATTGCATTCACTTAAATGGATAGTACGCCCTCTTTACCTATTCAGTATTTATATTTGGCATGTATTATTTGTATCTTGTTACGTTTCTCTGAGGACCTGGTTACTTTTCTAGATTTAGACGAGGCATATTACCCGACTATATACGGGCCTGGTCAGAAGACGAGGTACGCGACTAAGGAGGAGATGGAGGTGCTACTGTCAGAGTTCTCCTGAGTCTTGGTAGGCCTAACGCCTTAAACTTGATCATCTTATCTAGTCAACGATGTCCTAGTCTAGTTATCTTATTTGCCTTTTGTACTTTCATTCAGTGTTGTATTTGTGGATTTGTTCCCACCAGACTTATCTTGGATTGTATATTATGACATTCAGACTTTGCCTGCTTATTTCCAGTATTTACTCCTGACTATCTTGTATTTTTACTGTGGATGAGATTAGATATTTACCTATTGCATGTTTAGTTTAGAGTACATCTTGACTATCTTTCATTCAGCAAAAATTTAGCAAAAATTCAGGAAATCATAAGTCACTAATTAAATGATTATACTAAGCAAATAACCGAAATAAAAGATAACTACAAAAGTAACTAATGAACAAATGCACAGAAACAACACATACGAAAATATAGGCATATGGATACATATACTCCCGAGTCAGTCAAATAGGAACTCGTCCTCGCTTGCCTATGCCGACTCACACAAATGGATATGAACCAAGCTTTGAGGTAAGTCGGTACCAATGACTATATCGAGGACATGACTCTAATCTTGGATATACCTTCGCAGTCAGGACACATGATAGACATCACGTACCACTAGATATAAAGGCAGAAGAGTGGGGTGATAAACTCGCCTTTGCTTAACGAAAGAATTGAAACGACTATCGTATTCCGAATGTGTCAAAACACGAGATCGTTCGACAAGAATCCAAGAATAAGACAAACTAAAGAGAGCTCAAATTTTTTATCCATAATTGTAGCAACTTTGGCTATCAACTGCTCTAGGTTGCCAAATACTTCGTCAGATCAACGTCTTGGGGCCGTGGCTCTAACTTGCTGCTAGTTCTGCTTTGCTGGTTGGGCTTGCTGGACGTGCGTATACTGCGCTGAACATTGTTACTGGAACTGCTGGGTCTGCGTTGGGAGAGGACGCTGGGTTAGTGGTCGAACTGCTAATACTGGTACTCGCGGGCCTTCAATCACTGCCCGAGGTGGAGCTGGTAACTATCGGACTAAAGAAGCCTCATGGTACAGAAGCGAACATGAACCAATCATGTAGTCAGATGCCCCACATCTGAGACACTGGTTATTGGCCCTCCTACACTGATCTCTGGTGTGCCCTAGCTTATCGTAGTGGCTGCATCCTGCTAATACAGACTTTCTGGTGGATTGCACTGAGGTTACTGGGAAGGCTGGAGGTGCTGGCGGGCGAGGAGTTCTAACTACTGGTGCTAGAGATAATGATTGAATACTGATGCTTCTCATGGATAAGTGTAACCTTTTCTGTCCTCTGGTCCTTGCTACTAACATCTGGCCGGCAAGTTCTTGGGACCTAGCTGTACTGAGTACTACATCGTAGGTGGTATAATTATGACCCACCGTAAACTGCTGAAGCTCTAGATGTAACCCTTGCTTAAATCTCTTGGCTCGGCCTTCCTCAGAAGCTACCATATAGGGAGCAAATCGACTGAGTCGGCAAAACTCGACCGCATATTGCTCGCCGATCTTGTGTTCTGACAGAGGTTGATAAATTACTGCTGGAGCTGGAACTTGACGGTGGTGTGGAAATACTTTTCCTGGAAGTGCTCCTTGAATGTCCTCCAATCAATGGACTTTGGAAGTGCTATTTCCTGTGCTGCCCACCAATCTCTGACAAGATCTAACAATTGTAGCTTTACTACTGCTACATTCTCATCTTCTGGGGTCTTAGTTGCATCCAAGATGGCCTCAAAGTCCTAGAGCAAAGAATATGCTGAAACTGTACCTTCCGTGCCGAAGAACTTGGTTGGGCGCATGCGACTAACATTGGTAGACGAGTTGTGAGTATAACGTCCACTATTCTCGAGTGCTACTCTAACTCCCTGGTAAAAAGTAGTGTTGGTCTGTTCTTGTCCTTGCTGAAACTACTGGCAGAGTTGGACCACTTATTGTTGAATCTGGAGTTGTTATTGTTGTTATTGATGTACCATCATCATAGCTTGGATCATCTTTAACATGGCCTGTGATCCTGCCTGCCCTTGTACTAAAAGAACTGGTGGTATTGTCTGGGTTGACTAGGCTGGTATGAATGACAAAGTAGGTTGAACCAGTCGTTCCGGCAAGACTGGTGGAGCTGATTGTGTTGGTCGGACATGCGTGACTTATGGTGCTAGCTAATGAAGCGCTACTGATATTTGTCCTTGGTTCAGTGGCAGAATTTAGTCTACTAATGTATCTGCTGGAGTTATCGGTACAACAAAACCCTCGGAAGGAGGAGCATGTGGGGTGTCCCTGAAGGATAAGGATATCAATAATGGGACGAAAATGGACCAATCTTGTCAAGCAAGTTTGAAGTTCAAGGAAAGCGAGAGGTGTATGTTGCAAGTGAAATTCAATCGAAGATTATAGAGGATTGAGATTCTGACAAGATGAGCCCCCCCCCCCCCCCCACAAGTCTAAAAAATGACTTGCATGGGCCACCAATAAAACCTGGTCACTTTCCGCTCTCTGACATGGCCAACCGCACCTTGCAGAATACCAAGTAAGTCGTAATGTGTTAAGGTTATCTAAAAGACAGATGGGTGGATTCTAGCAAGCTATGACGTCAGTCCTAAGGCCGACAAATTCTAGTATCTCAATCCAGCAACACAAGTACGAGAGTATATCATATATGAAAGTAAAATGTATCCCAAATTATATACCACATATGATCATGAAGCTAGTGAATACAAAATGCTGCACTAGCAGAGTATAATACATGATCAAATATACCAGCTATGGTCTAATATATACATCATGCTGACCGTAGTCTCAAAATATAAGGAGCTAACTATTTTCCTTGCTAAACACCACAAAATGAAGTAATCAAGATGAGGGATGGAAGAAGAAAATCCACTCGCGAGCTTCGGCCATAGTCCTACGAGTACGAGCCATCTTGCTGGAAGTACGGTGGATCCTGGTTCTCTTTGGGGTAACCTGGCCATGCAAAGCCAGTGGGGTCAGAACTCCAAGAAATAAGTACCACAAAGGAGCTCAAGGTGATAGACCAAACACATCAAAACATAAGCAGAAAGAAACATAGAAGAAATAAATAATGATTTGTATGGTACTAATGTACTTGTCTCAAGAATAATACTTGAAGAACTGATAACAAGTGCAAAAATAAAAGTAAGACGACGAGCGGCAAGAGGGCATAGTGTAAACTCCCTCACCCAAAATAGGTATTTTGTGTATATTTTATATTATTATATTTAGTATAGATGTTGAATTTGTTTAGAGTATTCTCTTAGTTAATTAAAAAATAATTTTTTTTTAGTATATTTAATTATATAAATATTTATTTAGAATTATTTTTAGGCTATTTTAGATTATTGAGATTTTTCCATAATTTTAGTTAATTAAAAACTAGTAACACTAATTTTCTAGGACTTTGAAGAATTTATTTTATGTTCAAACTTAATTTAAAATATTCTAAAATTTTATTTTAGGTTCTAAATAGTCAAATATATTTTCTAGAATTTTCTGGGAATTTTCTGAATACTTTTAGTATTTATTGGGAGTTATTTAGACTAATAACTAATTTTTAGGACTTTTAGAATTTATTGTGCAAGCCCAGGAATATAGAATGGACCCACTTTATTTTCTAGGATTTATAATATTATTATATATTTTCTGGAATTATTTCAAAATTTTTGGAATAATGTTAATATTTATTTTTAGTTAAATGGATAAAACTAATGTTTAGAGCTTCTCCTAATTATAGTAGTAAACTTATGAATATAAAATTATCCCAAATATTTTTCTAGGGTTTATAGGTTCAAAATATATTTTATGTAATTTTTCCAGATTTTTATGATTATTTTTAATATTTATTTGGAGTTATTTAGATTTAAAATGACTTAAATAATGTTTTGATAAAGGCAATTCAAAAACAAATAATATAACAAAAACCATCCAATCAGATTTTGACACGTGTTAGCCTATAAATATCCTTTCAGCCGCAGGTACATCACTATATATATATATATATATTATTATAACCCTAATTATCCCATTATTTTAGAGAGAGAGTTTTGGAGAATTGCCATCTAGGGTTTCTTCATCTTCCACAAGCCATTGCGCATAGCTCCGGACTTCAAACGAGGCCTAGTTTCTTGTGTTAGAAAGATATTGAGGTTAGCTTTCTGATTATATAATTTATTTTACGAAATTATGAGTATTAAATTCTAGAAAATTCGTAGAGTACAGCATGTCCGAAAATAAACGTGTTTCAATATTTTCGCGATTCCGGGAGAACCAAGAATCAGAATTATGAACCGTTTAAAGTTTTAGAAAGATAATGTCGAGATCACTGACATATGTTTTTTCTAGAATTTAATTCAAAGTATTTATATACTGTTAATTCTGTAGAACTTCTAGGTTAGAATTTAACCATCGGTGCACAATACAAAATTTGTATGTGCCATAATTCCCAAACTAATTTGAATTCGGACGAGCCGTAAATTCCAGCATATTTTTAACGCTGAAATCTACAGGAAATCATGCATGAAAGTTGAGTTTGTGTCGGTTGACTTTTTGGTCAACAGATCGTCTCGATTTGCGTGCGATGAGTCTCGAGTTGTTAAAATTCAGTTTCTTTGGACAAAATTTAGGAATTAACATAAAAACCAGAATAATAAGATTAAAATAGGATTTAAGAGTAATTATTCTAGAATTAAATAAATTAAAATAAATTATCCTTTGACATGATAAATTTGTAATACATAGGCTATTTGGACTGTGACTTGGACTCTGATTCATACCAGCAGCAGGACCCCAGGCAAGATACCTTGCCAAATTTCTTATAGTATTTTACATGCTTAGTATATTTTTGTATATTTATTTCAATTATGTTTATTTATTGCATGTGTAGTTCCTTTCAGTCATTACTATATATTAGATATGTTGACACACACTTGATACTTAGTATCATAGGGGACAATCATTAGGCGTATGGGCTTTTAACCACTCTGGTAAACCATAGTCTCTAGCACGCGCTATGGTGGTCGTGTCCGATGGTCGCTACCCGAGAGGTATGTCGATTGATGGAGTCCGAGGGTCGCTACCCCAGAGGTATGTCGGCTGATGATGTCCACTGACGAGCGTATGAGTTGTGAGGATTAGATCGAGTAGCCTACCCTTGCCCATACGTCGAAAAGTTGTCCTCATTTGCATTCATATAGATGGTCTTGTACAGCGTACTTATTTATTTCAAATTATATGCATGTTTACTGTATTCAAATTGGCTCATATTTTTTGTATCTTGTTACGTCCCTCTGAGGACCTGGTCCGCTGCCAGGTGTATCTATTCTTGAGTATTTGTAGGAGAACAGATTGGATGGCTATATATGTTTTGTGGATGTCCTCTCTTCGAGCCCGTGATTGCTAGATGGTGTTCTTATATGGTGTTGTTGTGTTGTACTTATTTTAATATTTGCTCTTACATTCTAGTTGGTAGTAGATTTATTTCCATCCAACTATCATCCTTAGATAGTTATGTTGAGATATAGTTATATAGATGTTGGTTATTCATTTATATTGATTTTCTGTGGATGAGATTTAGATTGTACCCTGTGAATTATGACATATATTTATACCAATTGTGGATTTAATATTCATATTACAGCGTACGTGTGGATTTGGTTTCCAAATATTGGAGTTGCCATATCCATGCGGCTGGCATGCTTACGTGTCCTAGTCCTATGTATTTTGGGACTGGGCGTGACATGTTTTTGTGGTGGCCCATGCAGGTCGAGAGCATATTGTCTCGGTTACGTTACTGTACCGAACAAGCCTACACCTAGGACTAGAGTATAGGATCTCATCCACAATTGACTATGACTCATCTTTCTTCTAATCTATTCTATTTGAATAATTGTATCCTGCTTGATTCCTGTACTCCCATAATAGTTCCTTTAGTATAGTCTCTCCTAGAATATAGAAGTTCCTGTTGTTAGATGATAAGTAGGGTAACCTTCCTATTAAGAGTACAACTAGAGTGCTGACACACCACTAAGTTTATGATGTCTAGTGAACCCTAGAATTCCTTATCTCTAGAATTGGTTTACCATTACCCCCTGATGTGTTATGAGGACTTGAGAGTAGTATAGACACTACTAGAGTTAGTTAGAAGTTTACCATTATGGTTGCCCCTAGCATTGAGAAACCAATAGAAAACCAAAGTGAATATTAGGACTGAACCTAACCCACGCCGTTAGATGAGTATTGGAGAACCATAAATTTAGATTCTTGTCTTGAGATAAGCAGACAGTACCTTAGAAAGCCAAGAGCAATGCATAGAATATTTTTCTAATCATACCTCAAACACAGAGACTAGCATACCCCTTTCCCTTGGAAAACCATGATGCTATCTAGAGCCCCTTTATTTTCATATATTGTTCTCCTGTGACCATAGCATTCGCTAATTGTGCGACGACCAAAATTACGTTCTTCTTTTCTTTATCTTTCAACTCGTGCCACCTGACACTTCTGATAGTAGGCCAAGTAATTTATTTTTTTGTTAAGGACACATAGTTTGCTAGGATTATAGTTGTAATCTTAAATTTTGAAATTGTGTGCTTAGTAGTTAGAACTTGATAGTTAAGTTATTCTTGTAGATTGAGACCTGGTGTTTATCCCTTAGTTTTAAATCGCGTAACTTGTACCACACTTCAAAACGAGTTATATTCCCTTTCCCTTGAGGCCAGTAACTGTCCCATTCTTACTATTGACACTTGCACTATGACTAAGAGTTAAGACGACCATGACCTATGTAATATTAGAGAATACCCTAACAAGTACCAAGACCCCTTCTCGAAGACCTTAACAAGAGCTTCTACGGTACCCTTAAGACTGTCACAGTATTAGTTTATTGTTTTAAGTTGGGTAGTATACCTCACAACCTAGTATCACATAGTATTTTGACCTATTATTGAAGTATGATTGAACAACATTAATTGTATACTAGCATAAGACGACAGTGGTTATTCAGACAATAGAAGTTAGAGGTCCTTGCCCACATTTGGTCGACTAGCGACATAGACAAGGAGGTTGTATGATAACTGTAGGGATTGTAGAGTCTTTTATTATTGTTGCTTAGTTGTTTTGTTTTGTGAACTTGAATTAATTTGTACCTCCTTTCATCATCATCTAGCGTACTTATATTTGTTGCACTACCTTGACTTATGCTGCTATTATAGCATAGTTTTGCAAGCTTACTCTTTTATCGAGCTTGATCATGAGATATGTATTATTGGGGACGCCTACTAATATATTTCAGAATCAGTGTATTAAGGTCTAGCTAACCTTAGTGCGCTTGATTCGCCCTTCGTAATACTACTTTACGTGGATTGAGATATGTAGTGATTGGTAGACGAATATACTTGCCCCTAGATATGTCTGAGCGGATCGTATCGGTTACATAACTGTACTAATACGAGCATGTGAATAGGAATTACCAAAATAGGACTTCAATCCATAACTGCTTTGACAATTCCTATTTGAATTCTTTAAACGCCTTGATCCCGATACTTCTATTCTATTACCTCGCCCTTGAACTCTTTATTATTGATCTCCGTCTTCCCTTATTTCGGAAAGACGAAACCTCGTGCTTGGTATAAGTTTGATACACAGAGAGTACTAGATATACTCCATAGGCCGATCACATACTTGAGGATTATTCTTTTGTAATTAAGGACATATCATATTTGATATAATCGGCGTTGAAGTTTTGAGGATTGAATGACATGAGTAAATAAATTAAGGAATATTTTTCTTAAAGTATATAGCCTTCTGTGATAGATGGGTAAATTTTAAGTTGGGTAGTAGTGCATTGCCAACTTGAGAGGAATTTCTTTTAGATTGTGATCAAGTAAGATTAGATTGGGAGATTCAAGTCATTTTAATTTTGAGAAATTTTAAAAGAAAGATTAAGATAATGAGGATTTAACGAATTTTAAAATCTTGATATTGCGGACCAAATATTTATACTTTGAGCACATGATTTAAATTTTGAATATTGAAGGATGAATCATCGATTTAAATTTTGAGGATAAATATAGAATTTTAGACTTGAACAATTGGTGAATTAGATTTAAATTTTATAATTTGATGATTTGAATTAAAAGTTCAATTTTGATTGTTGGGTTACCTATTTGAAATATTGAGGATGTAAATTGAGTTTAAATATTTGAAGAGTACAAAATTCTTAATTTGAGAATAGGAATAAGATTTGATTAGAATTGTTTATTGTTCAAAGTCTAGAGGAGATTATGATAGTTGGAAATGGTGATATAAATTTTGATGTGAGATATCATATAGACTTGAGTTAGATTTGAATGTTGATTATTTAAAAAAATCGAGAAAAGATTACGACAGGTTGAATTTTGATTTAAACAGTGGTTATCTTAATTTTGAAGTGATCGCGATAGATTTGAATAGATTTTGTTATTTAATTTTTTGGAAGAGATTGCGATTGACGTACCTTATGTACGAATGTGAAGGATTTAACAAATTATGCCTTATTTTAATTTCGAGGACGAAATTATTTTAAGTTGGGTAGATTGTAAACTCCCTCACCTAAAATAGGTATTTTGTATATATTTTATATTATTATATTTAGTATAGATGTTGAATTTGTTTAGAGTATTCTCTTAGTTAATTAGAAAATAAATTTTTTTTAGTATATTTAATTATATAAATATTTATTTAGAATTATTTTTAGGCTATTTTAGATTATTGAGATTTTTCCATAATTTTAGTTAATTAAAAACTAGTAACACTAATTTTTTAGGACTTTGAAGAATTTATTTTATGTTCAAACTTAATTAAAAATATTCTAAAATTTTATTTTAGGTTCTAAATAGTCAAATATATTTTCTAGAATTTTCTGGGAATTTTCTGAATACTTTTAGTATTTATTGGGAGTTATTTAGACTAATAACTAATTTTTAGGAATTTTAGAATTTATTGTGCAAGCCCAGGAATATAGAATGGACCCACTTTATTTTCTAGGGTTTATAATAATATTATATATTTTCTGGAATTATTTCAAAATTTTTGGAATAATGTTAATATTTATTTTTAGTTAAATGGATAAAACTAATGTTTAGAGCTTCTCCTAATTATAGTAGTAAACTTATGAATATAAAATTATCCGAAATATTTTTCTAGGGTTTATAGGTTCAAAATATATTTTATGTAATTTTTCCAGATTTTTATGATTATTTTTAATATTTATTTGGAGTTATTTAGATTTAAAATGACTTAAATAATGTTTTGATAAAGGCAAATCAAAAACAAATAATATAACAAAAATCATCCAATCAGATTCTGACACGTGTCAGCCTATAAATATTCTTTCGGCCGCAGGTACATCCCTATATATATATATATATATATTATTATAACCCTAATTATCCCATTATTTTAGAGAGAGTCTTCCACAAGCCATTGCGCATAGCTCCGGACTCCAAATGAGGCCTAGTTTCTTGCGTTAGAAAGATATTGAGGTTAGCTTTCTGATTATATAATTTATTTTACGAAATTATGAGTATTAAATTCTGGAAAATTCGTAGAGTACAGCATGTCCGAAAATAAACGTGTTTCAATATTTTCGCGATTCCGGGAGAACCAAGAATCAGAATCATGAACCGTTTAAAGTTTTGGAAAGATAATGTCGAGATCATTGACATATATTTTTTTCCAGAATTTAATTCAAAGTATTTATATACTGTTAATTCTGTAGAACTTCTAGGTTAGAATTTAACCATCGGTGCACAATACAAAATTTGTATGTGCCATAATTCCCAAACTAATTTGAATTCGGACGAACCGTAAATTCCAGCATATTTTTAACGCTGAAATCTACAGGAAATCATGTATGAAAGTTGAGTTTGTGTCGGTTGACTTTTTGGTCAACAGATCGCCTCGATTTGCGTGCCATGAGTCTCGAGTTGTTAAAATTCAGTTTCTTTGGACAAAATTTAGGAATTAACATAAAAACCAGAATAATAAGATTAAAATAGGATTTAAGAGTAATTATTCCAGAATTAAATAAATTAAAATAAATTATCTTTTGACATGATAAATTTGTAATACATAGGCTATTTGGACTGTGACTTGGACTCTGATCCATACCAGCAGCAGGACCCCAGGCAAGATACCTTGCCAAATTGCTTACAGTATTTTACATGCTTAGTATATTTTTATATATTTATTTCAATTATGTTTATTTATTGCATGTGTAGTTCCTTTCAGTCATTATTATATATTAGATATGTTGACACACACTTGACACTTAGTATCATAGGGGACAATCATTAGGCGTATGGGCTTTTAACCACTCTGGTAAACCATAGTCTCTAGCACGCGCTATGGTGGTCGTGTCCGATGGTCGCTACCCGAGAGGTATGTCGATTGATGGAGTCCGAGGGTCGCTACCCCAGAGGTATGTCGGCTGATGATGTCCACTGACGAGCGTATGAGTTGTGAGGATTAGATCGAGTAGCCTACCCTTGTCCATACGTCGAAAAGTTGTCCTCATTTGCATTCATATAGATGGTCTTGTACAGCGTACTTATTTATTTTCAAATTATATGCATGTTTACTGTATTCAAATTGGCTCGTATTTTTTGTATCTTGTTACGTCCCTCTGAGGACCTGGTCCGCTGCCAGGTGTATCTATTCTTGAGTATTTGCAGGAGAACAGATTGGATGGCTATATATGTTTTGTGGATGTCCTCTCTTCGAGCCCGTGATTGCTAGATGGTGTTCTTATATGGTGTTGTTGTGTTGTACTTATTTTAATATTTGCTCTTACATTCGAGTTGGTAGTGGATTTGTTTCCATCCAACTATCATCCTTAGATACTTATGTTGAGATCTAGTTATATAGATGTTGGTTATTCATTTATATTGATTTTCTGTGGATGAGATTTAGATTGTACCCTGTGAATTGTGACATATATTTATACCACTTATGGATTTAATATTCATATTATAGCGTACGTATGGATTTGGTTTCCAAATATTGGAGTTGCCATATCCATGCGGCTGGCATGCTTACGTGTCCTAGTCCTATGTATTTTGGGACTGGGGCGTGACACGTAGGAACTACTCTAGATCGGGATCACAACCCTTAAACCAAACAAGGACCGGGGTTGCAGATCTTCACCCGAGCATAACTTAGCACCCTAACCACGTGCCTGAAGAAAATAAAACTAGAAGAGCGAGCTATAATAAAAGTAACATCATCCATTGTACGGCCAAAAACTTTACAACTTGCTACGATTAACTAGCTAGGGTTGTCACATATATTAATTACTAAATGCATGTTTTAAGAATATTTCTACCACCGACACTGCAATCAACCCGGGTAGCCAAGGGTAACATAACTTATTACTTGTCAAAAATAGAAATTAAACTTATAAGCATAAACTTAAACTTGTGATCATAAACTTGCTTTATAAACTTGTCTTGTAACATAAACTTGTCTTGTAAGTGCCGCAGCACGCATAAACTTGGTCAGTCACGGAGCCCTTGTCCAACATGGTTGGTCCATGCTGCATGGGCCCCTTAGAGATCGGGGTAGCCGGTAGCGAAATATTCTTCCCTCCCAATGATCTAGGTAAATTTTATCTTATTTAATTATTTCTAAATTATTTTAAGTTCTCGAGTCGTGGACACTTGAGAACTCCCTAGAATGACGAGTCACGAGTACGTGCTTTTCACGAGTTATCGTATTCGGGACACGCGATACATTGGGCAATACTCACACTCGATTTTCCGATGCCAAATGCAATAGATTTTCATACACAACATTTCAACGATGTTGTAAGGATTGTGAACTTGTACATAAACTTGTCTCATGAACTTACATGCAAAACGTGTCTGATAACATAAACTTGTATCAACATACGGAAGCACACAGCAATAATCACTAAAAGAATTATTATAAGGACATAATTAAAAGAAACACAAAATGTGCACAAGTATTACTGGCCGCATGCGCCCACTGGCCGCATGGATTGCTTGTTGCATGAGGCCGCATAACAACTTGCCATATGATGCATCATGTCAATTGTTATATGAGGCCGCATAACAACTTGCCATATGAGGCTGCATAACATGCTCGTTTGGGCTTAGTGAAGTTCTCATTCGTTCAGCGAGTGAAACACACATAATTTTGTTGTTAAGACTTTTCCAAGTACTTAGCTCCAAAATGCATATGTATGAATTAGTCATGCTTCCAACAAGATGGACGCATGTTGGAAGGTATATGCGGCAAGATAGTATGCCATATGAGGCAACATGACATGTCGTATGACAGTCTGCCATATGATGCAATATAACAGGCTGCATGAGGTCGCATGACACTCTTTGCCGCATAAGGTGCTGGCCGCATGAATACTTCATCTTCTCCAACAGCAAGTCCATCAATGGCCGAGAGATAAAAAAATAAAAATTTGTTTCTTTCATAAAAACTTCATGTTAAGTCCAAATTCAGTGAAACAAAAATTAAATTGCACGAAATAAAATGCTCTATCATAAAGAACAACTAATTTTTAAAAATATTAAGTTTTAATAGATCAAAACCAAAAAAAACTTATAGAACCCATAAAAATCCTAAACTTGAAACTCAGATCTACAAAAATTTATACATCAAAAATCCAAAACTCCAAGAACTAAATATGATCAGCAACTCAAGGAGAATATTTTCCATCAAATATATTTTTTAAAACAACATATAATGAAAAATCTGAAAATTCATGACTTCATCATTGAGCAAGATGTACTTGCCTCGAGTGGATCCTAGCCTCTACCTCTCACGGTCCAAGTCACAACAACTTTTTCCTAGGGTTAGGGTTAGAGGGAGCTTGAGGGAGAGGAGGAAGAAAAAAGCAAGAGGAGTAAAATGAGAAAATGAGCGAGGAGAGAGAAAGTACTCATATATATACAAAGAGAAGAGAAAGATGGTTTAGTCATAGGTTCAATCAAATAAACTGAACCAAGTGTCCATTCTACATGCAGGTCCTAAACTGGGTCTATGACAATGCCAATGGGTATTCTACTGGTCTCGGGTAGTCTCTCTCAACAACAGAAAGAACAATAAATAAAATGACAGAAACCAACTTGAGAAATATAGCAAGAATACATTATCAGAAAAAAATTAAATTCTAAAAAATTCAAGAAATACCAAATCTGGAATCGGGTGTGACAAAAACCAGTGGGGTTAGACCCCCAAATAGAAAGTACCACAAAGAAAGCACAAAATAGAGAAATAAAACCCAAGGAGTAATTATAATAATAATACATAGGTTCAGGGTCGTAACTTAGGTCCATGACACACCCTAGCGCGAGGCCCAACCATGCATACAACCAAACAAGGATAAGGGTTGAACCATCACACTATGATAGTCCATTTTTCTATACTACTAACCAAATAATACAACTACAACCAAGTCCAATTTCTTTATATCGGTCAATCACTTGTATGACTTGCTATTTTGTGGAGTCCGGAATTATCTTAGAAATAATGCATAATAAGTATCCTCAGATCACACCATTGTCGAACATGAGCTAACAGAGCCAAATAAGAAATATACAAGCACTTGCATGATGTACATGTTTCCCTAGGGCCACTGTGCTAAAAATATGGTATTAGCGGTTTCATTGCTCCTATAGTGAAACAGTGGCTCGGTATTATTATAATAGGTCGGATACTGTATTCTAGTAAGGCGGATGATATACAATATCTATGGTGGCCAGCCCACAACATACTTTGAATAAATCTATGTGGGAAGGTTCGTTGGCATAACCTCGGGATACCATTTTCTCCAAATGTTACTACCACTTTTAGTTACCAATTAGCCCTATATTGTGCTCAAAATCTCAAGGCGTGGTCACAGGAGAATTTTCTTTAAGATGTCGTACAAAGTACGATTATGCTAGATACAAATCCATGGAAGTTCAATCTAGATTCACCCGAGCGTGCATGTAACATTCAGTCAATCAAATATCATAGCCAAGCTTTGGTAGTTGACTCGCTTATTATGCCTATGCTGGAGAAACAATATACATACACACACACACACACACACACACACACACACATATATATATATATATATATATATATATATATATATATATATATATATATATATATATATATATATATATATAGTATCACACGTTCATGAATTTGAAGGCATTCTCGATTCACAACCCAAATATAATTACTTAACACGTAACACGGTGTATCGCACCTTGGCGCATACTAAATTATAAACAAATATCAAGCAATAGTGGTATTAGCACGGATACAGTATTCGCGTCCAATTACCAATTTATATATTGGGTTACATGAATCAAGATCTCATTGTAACACGAAAGCTTATGTCATGTACATAGTCGGTTAGTCACTATCCACTTAGTCTGAATCATACTGAAATCTCAGTTCAACTTATGCCATGTTCATAGACAATCATAGCTCATGGTCATGTCTGGCACGAGGTCTGGTTACTAAATCCATTATTTCTTATAATTATAACACAAGCACTAACCTAATTATACATCACTAAAAGAATAAGAAAAATATTCAATCAAAACAATTAAGGTCGTATGGGTCTCTAGGCTGCATATGAAGTCCAGGCCGCATGGGAAGTCCTGGCCGCATACGTCTCTAGGTCGCATGCTCAGGGTTAAAGTCGACTCCTTGGGACAAGTGTCAAAGTGGCGGGCAATAAATAAAGTGTCAATAAAGTGATTGATGTGACTGATATGACATACAATAAAGTGTATCAGAGAGAAATGACAAAATCATAGAAATATGTGCCAACTGTCACGTCCCAATCTTTTGTAAGCTCAATCGTCCCCGCTGAACATGAATCACCATGTTGCAGCGCTCTTGCAGGACAATCGTTCTCATCGGGATGTGATATCGTACGAGCCTGGAGTTGCGCTCGCACAAGACGATGTTGTCAAACATCAAAGTTATCATCGAAACGACCAAGTTGCAGCGAAAGTCAAGTATTGTGTGCCAAGCACACATCAGAGTATACGCAGCGAAGCTCTCGATAGGGTCCAAATAAAATGCCACATAGGATAATAACACAAAGGAGAATGCCACACTCTTGCTCTTTCTCTTGTCCACAAAGGTACTTACCGTTAATACATTATGTCATGTATATCCAAGCAGCGCCACTACACCTGCATACCTGAAATAATGCCCATAAACGTGGGTCAGTACACAGCCATACTGGTGAGCGGGGTAACCCACTCGTCTAAGCCGACACTAAGTAGAATAGTGAATGCAAACAGTTATATGGTGATCTTTCTACTTGAATCCTAGATTTATTTCATGGCATGGGTATGACATGTTAAGGAAAACAGTAAAGCAAGTTAAGCATGCAAGCATTCAACTCAAGCCAATAAACAAGCAGATATATATCCAACTCAAAAGAAAACTAGTATACAAACCATCCTACTCAATTCCAAGCGACGCGAGAACCTATCGAACCATTATCTAAGCCTCAATATCCATCCTTAAACCAAGCCACAATCTAAGCCTCAATATCCATCCTCAAACCAAGCCACGATCCAAGCCTTATAATCCAATCTTCGATATGCACACTCTAGCCGAGGCAAGGTGGTCTCCGCCTACACGAAAAGCACACATCCAAACCAAAACAAAGCAAACAAACTCTTATCTATATGAAGTCACTGGCCAAGCCATAAAGGACTATTCAACTGCAGTTCTACTCGATCCAGCACTGAGTAGCTAGCCCGCCTGGTCACATCGAACTGCCGGCACCGCGCCAAAGGCACGTTACCATTTGCTTCCTCCATGGCCGAACGGTCCCGGTGCCCCGGAGCCTTCCCGTTCGAGTAAACCAAACCCTGTACGCAACAGGTTGTCCGTGACCGATGCAAACACCAAGTAGGTATGATGAGAGAATTGAGCATCCTCGCCCCACCAAACTATTTAGCCTCAATCCAACCAATTATCTATAACCATTCTCCAACTATAGCCCAAGGCACCATCTCAAGTTATCCCCATAAGCACTATGCCGCTTCTTGACACAATGTTCCAATCGGTGCAACACCCCTCTCTCAGAACAATCCCGTGGCACAATGCCCCAACAGTGGCACAATGCCCTCACCGATGCAGTTGTCCGGTTTTGAACCACAACTGCAAGCTTTGTATGACAAAGCGCCCAACCGATACTCGTGCACGGATGCACGCTTGCTCGCCCTTCCAAATTACCTCGATGCACAACCAAGATGCTCCAACTGTCCATGTATAATTCTAATTATTTCTCCAACTGCCCCAAATATCATCCAACTCTAGCTCCAACTGTCCCAACGCGAAACCAACTCAAGCCACAAATCTATCCAAGCAAATGACGTGCACTCTATGCATGCCACAGTATTGTGATTTCCAAGTTCCAGTCCAAGTGTTCAAGCCATTACGTGTGTTCCATATTATTAGACATGAAGGAGTAGAGGAGAAGGGACGTAGCCCACTCACCAAGTCTGATTCCGTTAAGCACCCTGCCTTGCCGATACGGCCGATCCTTTGAACCTGTGGTCCGATGCAAAGCACGATCTACTCAATTGGTATGACCGTACGGGCAGGTTGTGCTCTCCAAATCATCCGACCGGTCAGACTAAGGAAGACGATATTATCACTCCAATCCAGCTATCCAGTACTGTTCTGAACGAACATCTGATTCCATCGAACTACGCTTGCGATCTGCATATGAAACCAACTCAATTAATACTTGTTCTCAAATCCAACAAATAAAAATATAACCAGCTACTGCCTCATTCAATCCGACTCAGCGTAATGTACCAACGGTTGCGGGGCATTACATAATATACCACTTAGAATCATGTTCGTCCTCGAACCATACTAGTATCCATTCCTTGTCGCATGCCGCTTGCCCAATTCATAACTCTACTTCACGCAACTCACATTCTCTTGATCCATACTCAACATCTCGTTCGTGCTGCGTATAAATTCCATATTCCCACATCCTCCTTGCAGCTCAATCCGAATTCCTCATATCGCTTAGTTTTGGATCATACACATATTTAATGCGTCCCTAAAATACATGTATTTCGGCCGAGCTTAGCGATAGCAAATTTGGACAAGTTATAAGGGTATCTTTATGTCCGAGGCGTTCATTCGCTTCACTCCCAATTGAACCAATCCTGACGTTCATTCCAATATATTCGCATAAGCGCTATCATCAAGTATGATAATTTTCTACCGTCGATATTCCCATCTGACTTAATTCAGTTCGTGTTCCAACTCAATCCATCCAACTATTTTTGAATCCACACTAGCACCATCCAAACTCAACTAAACAAACTCAAGCATGACTCAAATTACACCATGATCTGCATGCACTATCTCCAACTATCATCTCTTGCTCCGAACTATCATCACAACTGATGCTACCCAGCTAGGCGACTTACCCAAATTTTAAACTATGCGCTTAGTTCAGCTTAGCCTAATACCTCTTCCTCAATTCCAATACCTCACTGGGTGAATATCTATATTGAGGTTCATGTGATCCACGAAGAATTTGCTACCACGCCATAGGGATAGTGTCGCCACTATTTCAACTTGGACACACTCGCCATAATTTTTAGGCCATGCATGGAATATTTTTTCGCGCTGCTTCCACTGCCTCGAAGCACAAGATACCACCTTCTCCTTCTGTACGAGCACGCATCCCAGAATAAGTTCCGATGAATCTTGTAGATCTGAGGCACATATGTCCCTTCCAGTATTGCAATAATTTGATCTGAATGAGCCGCTGCTTTAACTTCACAAGCTAGTTTCACAATCGTTAATTCATATGAATGATATTCCCTTCCGGGGCACGACGAGTCAGAGGCGGTGCCATTTTTAAAAATATGTGACTCTGAATCTCATCAGTTGACTTAGGCCATTCCAACCATCGCTTCGATCTTCCGGCTGCATCTTCAGCTGAAGGCTATCCCAAGGATTTCTCAAATCCAACACTCAGTCACTTAGGCCAATCTCTAACACACACTACTCACATCCACCCTCGATGCATTCCCAAATGCGTCGCCGCAAGGGTCGCTCTATGCGTCTATAATATTCATCCCTGATCTGGCGGTCAAGTCGCTAGGGTCAGCTGTCCCGAAGCTACGGTCGATAATTGTAAGTCATCACGGTGGACAGTTACTACGAACCATGCTATATCTCCTCTACAAATATGAGTCATAATCCAACCATTCCATCCGAGTGAACTTCTGACTCTGAGAACTTCATGCACTACCTCTGACGATCTGTCAACCAAACGCTGCTTAACCACCTAGAGTCCTACTATCTATCCAAGCAACAATTCGAGAACTGCGCTCGTTGAAACCGTCTTTCAAGGAATCCATCGTTCTGCCATGAATCCATCAAAATTTCCGAACTGCCATGTAAGACTTCTCGCACTACCACTTACAATGATTTCCGAAACCATAGACTTGCTTCGATTCTTATCTGTTTGCCATATTTTATAGTGCACGTCCAACTTGCTCGAGCAGCACAGTGATTTGCTCCAATATTTCTCTCTCGTTTAGCTATCTTCAAAAATATACCTGTCACAATCCTTGCTCTCATTTTATTCCTTAGCTCATATTGATTTCTCTATGTTCCGATTAGTCCACACACTCTCAATGACTCGTGCATCAGTTTTTAACATAAATCTCAAATCTATATTGCCTTTACTTGTTGCCTCAATCCGTCTCAGTACTGCACGTGTTAACTTATAATCTGACTTAACATCAACTAGACTTGTCTCATGCCCGTTTATGTCTTCCGGAGAATCCGTTTACCATCGTTGCACCATTTTGCCAAATTTTACTTTCGCTAAACCATAAGTCCAACTTCTCGAGTGCCAATATCCAAAATCCTTTAAGTTCGTACGAATCTATCGCTTTGCCCCCCCAAACCATGTAACTCTTCTGTCAATCTCGCTATGCAACGTATGCCATGTTACATTCTTAATACTTTCAACTATTTCTTAAACCGTCCGATACTTTCGCTACATGAGCAACCCGTGCAACGATCTCTTTCAAGTAATCCAACCCAATACCCAACTATTCCTTAAATTTGCTGTACGAGAAACTCGTGCAACGCTATCCTGATATCCCCAAGCCAACTCAAACATGCTCAACCAATGCGACGCACAAGCAACTCGTGCAATGCTCTTTGTGATATACTCAGCCAAAAATTCAAACTCCATCCTACACATTCGCTACATGAGCAACTCGTACAACGATCCATTCTCATCTGATGCTTCTATTCACAACATGCCACATAACCAATCTCGTCTGCCAACCAACTGCTCCACTGATGCAACCAGAAGCTCCCTAAACAACAAGCCAAGCCAACGCAACGATACCTCTCAACTTGCTGCACAAATGCAACAATGCCCTACGACGCTAAGTGATCTACCGAAAACCAACAAAAGCAACAAAAAACAACATGCATCCACA
Source organism: Iris macrosiphon (assembly GCA_036927795.1). Lineage (NCBI taxonomy): Eukaryota > Viridiplantae > Streptophyta > Magnoliopsida > Asparagales > Iridaceae > Iris > Iris macrosiphon. The sequence goes on along the minus strand of JAYESA010000001.1, from coordinate 154,520,719 downwards.
ACCAGCAATATATAGACTTATTGCATGAAACATCCAATGCGGCACCGAGTAGAGCCAAGAGCTAAACAACACGCGGAAGCTATTTAGAGTTTGTGATAAAGCGAAGGACAAAGTTCGAGGAAATGAACCGGGCGCTCTGATACCAATATGTCATGTCCCAATCTCCCGTAAACTCAATCGTCCCTGCTGAACGTGAATCACCATATTACAGCGTTCCCGCAGGACAATCGTTCTCATCGGGACGTGATACCGTACGAGCCTGGAGTTGAGCTCGCACAAGGCGATGTTGTCAAACATCAAAGTTATCATCGAAACGACCAAGTTACAGCGAAATTCAAGTATTGTGTGCCAAGAACATCAGAGTATATGCAGCGAAGCTCTCGATAGGGTCCAAATAAAATGCCACAAAGGATAATGCCACAAAGGAGAATGCCACACTCTTGCTCTTTCTCTTGCCCACAAAGATACTTATCGTTCATACATTATGTCCCGTATATCCAAGCAGCACAACTACACCTGCGTACCTAAAATAATGCCCACAAACGTGGGTCAGTACACAGCCGTACTGGTGAGCGGGGTAACCCACTCGTCTAAGCTGACACTAAGTAGAATAGTGAATGCAAACAGTTATATGGTGATCTTTCTACTTGAATCCTAGATTTATTTCATGGCAAGGGTATGACATGTTAAGAAAAACTGTAAAGCAGGTTAAGCATGCAAGCATTCAACTCAAGCCAATAAACAAGCAGATATATATCAAACTCAAAAGAAAACTAGCATGCAAACTATCCTACTTAAACCCAAGCAACGCGAGAACCTATCAAACCATTATCCAAGCCTCAATATCCATCATCAAACCAAGCCACAATCCAAGCCTTAATATTCATCCTTAAACCAAGCCACGATCCAAGTCTTATAATCCAATCTTCGATATGCACACTCTTGCCGAGGCAAGGTGGCCGCCGCCTACACGAAAAGCACACATCCAAACAAAAACAAAGTAAACCAACTCTTATCTATATGAAGTCACTGGCCAAGCCATAAAGGACTGTTCAACTGCAGTTCTACTCGATCCAGCACTGAGTAGCTAGCCCGCCTGGTCGCATCGAACTGCCGGCACCGCGCCAAAAGCACGTTACCATTTGCTTGCTCCATGGCCGAACGGTCCCGGTGTCCCGGAGCCTTCCCGTTCGAGTAAACCAAACCCTGTGCGCAACAGGTTATCCGTGACCGATGCAAACACCAAGTAGGTATGACGAGAGAATCGAGCATTCTCCCCCACCAAACTATCTAGCCTCAATCCAACTAATTATCCATAACCATTCTCCAACTATAGCCCAATGCACCATCTCAAGTTATCTCATAAGAACTATGTCGCTTCTCGACACAATGTTCCAATCGGTGCAATACCCTTCGCTCAGAACAATCCCATGGCACAATGTCCCAACAGTGGCACAATGCCCTCACCGATGCAGTTGTTCGGTTTTGAACCACAACTGCAAGCTTTGCATGACAAAGCTTCCAACTGATACTCGTGCACGGATGCACGCTCGCTCGCTCGCCCGCCCGAATTGCCTCGATGCACAACCAAGATGCTCCAACTGTCCATATATAATTCTATTTGTTTCTCCAACTGCCCCAAATATAATCCAACTCTAGCCCCAACGCGAACCAACTCAAGCCACAAATCTATCCAAGTAAATGACGTACACTCTATGCACGCCATAGTGTAGTAATTTTCAAGTTCTAGTCCAAGTGTTCAAGCCATTACGTGTGTTCCATATTATTAGGCATGAATGAGTAGAAGAGAAGGGACAGAGCCCACTAACCAAGTCTGATTCCGTTAAGCACCCTGCCTTGCTGATACGGCCGATCCCTTGAACCTGTAGTCCGATGCAAAGCACGATCTACTCAATTGGTATGACCGTGCGAGCAGGTCGTGCTCTCCAAATTATCCGAACGATCGGACTAAGGAAGACGGCATTATCCCTCCAATCCAGATATCCCAGTACTGCTCTGAACAAACATCTGATTCCATCGAACTCCGCTTGCGATCGGCACATGAAACCAACTCAATCAATACTTGTTCCCAAATCTAACAAATAAAAATGTAACCAGCTATTGCCTCATTCAATCCGACTCAGCGTAATGTACCGTGGGATTGTGGGACGTTACACCAATGGTTCAGAATCATGAGTCCATAAAAATGTGGCCGCATGCTCATCTTGTTGCATAGGTCACTCGCCGCATATTGCTCTTTGGACTTAGCGAATTTCTCATTCGTCCAAAAAACTAAAACACAAGGAGTTCTGTCACTTAGCTCCTGAACACTTTGTGTAATGGTCAGTCATACATCCAACAAGATGGACGCATGATGGTTGATTATGCGACAAAGAGTCCAAGCCGCATAAGGATCATACCGCATGGAAGTCTCGGCCGCATATTGTGATGGCCACATGAGAACTTCATCTTCTCCAGACAGCAAGTTCAGCCATAGCAAAAAAGCTCCAAAAATATCTAAAAATTATTTTTTTCATAAAAACTTTATTTTAACTCTGAATCAAGTGAACCAAAAGCCAAAATGCTCGAAATAAAGTGCTTCATCAACCCCAAAATCTGATTTTCTAAAATATTATATTTTAATAGATCAAAACCACCAAAAACATAAGAAACCTATGAAAAACCAAAACTTTAAATGCAGATCTACTCAAATTCACCCATAAAAATAGAAAACTCCAAGTATTAAAAGTGATTAAAAACCCATAAAAAACATAATAAAACAATCATATGGAGGGTTTCTCTATTTTCCATGCAAGGTATTGTAGAAGCATGGAAAAGGTGCATCCATGGCCCAACGTCCATGCGCCCCAAATAAATCTCAACAAATGATGGATCGCATGGACACCATACGGCCCAAAAAAGGACACCCATGCGGTCCAAACAAGCATCCTGACAAATGGCCGCAGGTCGACCTGACATGACGTCTGACAACAAAGATGGCGTCTGACACAGAATTCTGACAATTTTTTTTTTGGTCGCCTCGAAGGACGAGAACACGCTAAGAGACAGAAGTACCAAGGATGGTGCAGAGCCACATGGACAATACGACAAAATAAACTCATGCGGATCTAGCCCATGCATCCAAGACTCCATGCAATCCATGCGTCTCTAGCCCACGCATCCCAAACTTCATGCGTCCCATGCGACTCTGACCCATGCATTCCAGACTCCATGCGGTCTATGCATCTCTGGTCCCGTGCGTTCCAGACTCCGTGCATCCCGTACATCATTGGCCATATGTGTCCTAGATTATACATCGACCAAGTTTTGGTGTTGCAACTGAGTGGTCCTCTCCAACCAAATAGCGACCACGTGTCCATTTGACAAAGTCACGCCTACAATAGTTGAGAACCACCCAGATACTCAGCAAACAATAAAATCCCAACAAATATCCACGTGGCAACGGAGCCCGGATTCTCGTGCATACCTGTAGCACATTTCTATTAAGAGGGGACACGTGGCAAACCCCGCCATCCATGCGACCCAAAATCTATGCGGCCACAAATATGGCTATAAATAGTATGGTACCAGACCTGGACAAGAGGTTGGCTAGCTATCTACAAATCAACACTCAAGGGAGAGAGAAGAGCTTTTGCATTGGACCATCCATGGAGTAAAGAGAGTTGCTACCCTCCTAACCCTCCACCGCCACCCCCCAAAAAATAAATTTGTACTTAGATTATCTCCTAGGACTCTTCTGTGTACTCTCTTAGTTTGTTAATCAAATCTAATTTTTCTAGTTCTCGTTTTGATATTAAATGGCAAACATGTGTACTTGCCTAAGTCTTGGAGGAAGAAAACTCAAGAGAGAGAAAGAAAATGAACTAATGAAGAGAGAGAATGAGATGTTGGCTTATATACATGAAGAGTTTAAGATTTAGACCATGGGTTCTTCAACTCATGATTAAACTAATCCAACAAATAAACCATGAACCAAGGTAAACCAGAAAATGGGTCTAGTCTCATATAATATACTAAACATGCAAGCAAGAAAAATAATACGCTCCAAATACGTATATTTGGGAACATAGAGTGACATAATCTTATCCAACTTACCATCCTTTCATATAGCAATGTTATCAATACATAATGTATATGTCTCATCAATGTATATCTCCATCAATATTTAGCCTCATAAAATATAATGTGTTGTGCATTTGTTCCTACAACCAAATCTGATGGGCATGTAAGCAGATTGACTTTAGCATACAATCTAACTATATGAAGGCCACTGGAACCACAAGGCTTCCTGGACTATTCATGGTAAGACGATGATCATTGTGTGTGCGGGTAGGTACTCCCACCGAAGGTCCCGAAATACCTGTGAGTAGCACTTATTATCTTGTTTTTCCTAGGCCGATATTATTTTGGTGCCCCGACAATCATTCGAAAAATTCAAACCTTATGAACAAGTTGTCCAATAACCATGCAAATGCGTGAACATGTTAACTATAAATATATATGCATGGTACATAAAATTGAAGTACTTATCCAACTCATTCATTTTATTACCACATTCCTTGAGCCATCGCTCGCGCTATACTTCTCATTCCAAGAATTTCTACATTTGCTTACTTTCCAGTCCATACTACCTTGGCGACCCAACAACCAAAACCTTTTTATACAAATGTTCATCTTTGAACCACAATACGATGTTCCACATGTTAAAGCAATAATACAATATTCCATATGAGAATATAATTAATAGAACTATACTATGCAAGTTTATATCAATAATTTAGTATTTTTCATGTTTTATAGCAGCAAATTTGTAACAATGAGATTACTCTCTTTCATTTATCTATGTTCTTTTTACTTGGCATTAACTATCGCATGGCATAGAAATAAGACTAGTAACTCATTTTATTAAGTGTTGTGGTAAATGATAGAAGGATCAAAATCATCCATCTTGAAGAATAACCTTCTATTTTAAACACAAAGATCTTTGTATGAACCTAAGTCCAACCAAACCCTTCGAGCCAACAATCCATCTTAATGCACCGAGCAGAGTGGGACATTATAATTATATAATAGAGGTATAGATATTGTACTACTGACGATATTGCGATTTAGGCTAGACGTACTCACGTACTTGTACCTGACTATTCGGGAGCGGGCGTGACACCTCCTAACTTGTCTTTAATAGTCGTGATCACTATATGGGTTATTGAATTACTCGTATGGCATATATGGCCTAACTTTTCCTTCGCTCTCCAGTATTTTGGTTCTGGGGCGTGATAGTGTTCGGTGTTGTATGTCAGTTCCTCACGGGCGCGCAACCTGAGGAATAGTTTTCGTTTTTATTCCCAACAAATTGGTATCATAGCTTCGACTAAAGATCTGAAAGATTGGTAATGATGGACATTTCTATGACAATGCTCGGATGACTCAAGTCAGAGAAGTTCAATGATAAACGAAACTTTCGTCTATGGCAGAGAAGTGTTAAAGAACTTTTGGTGCAACAAGACCTTTTGAAAGTTTTATTGGGAAAAATCTAATAATCTAAAGAAAATAAAGGATGTCTAATGGAAGGACATGGAGATGAATGCTACGAGTTCCCTTAGATTGAGCTTGGCCGACAATGTTTTATTCAAATTTATAGAGGAAGAAACTGCAGTGGAACTTTGGAAAAAAACTGGAGAGGTTGTAAATGAAACAAGGCTCTACTTGAAGCATCAGTTATATGGTAAGAGGATGAAGGAAGGTAAAAATCTACTGGAACACTTGGACATATTCAACTGACTTTTAAACCAACTTCACACCTTTGGTGCAAAGTTAGAGGAAGAAGACAAGACCCATTGCTTCTTACTTCGCTTTCCTCTTCGTATCAACACATAATGACTACCCTTCTATATAGAAAGGATACGATGAAGTTAGAGGAAGTTACTGTATCATTTTTATCTAAATAATTATTAAAAAGTCCTACTTCTAAGGGTGATAATTGGCAGTGGTGGTAGATAAAAGAGAAAAAACTATGGATAAGGGATTAGGAGCGACACAATCTCAATCGACATCAAGAAAAAGGGTGTGCGTTATTATGGAAAAGAATTTGGTTATATCAGAATAAACAGTTTGCAATGTGCGGAGAAGAAAAATGATCCTGGAGATGCAACGATGGTGGCGCAAGTGTGTGATAACAGTTGAGACAAAATGCTAATGGTCACTTAGGGTAATAAAATTACTCATGGTTGGGGATTAGATTATGGTAGTTCGCTACATATTTTCCCATATGCGACTTGCTTTGCTTCTCTGGAGACAAAGACTGGTAATGTTTAATTGGGTACGAGTTAGTTTGTGAGATTGTCATTAAAGGAAACAGTTTGCAATGTGCGGAGAAGAAAAATGATCCTGGAGATACAACGATGGTGGCGCAAGTGTGTGATAACAGTTGAGACAAAATGCTAATGGTCACTTAGGGTAATAAAATTACTCATGGTTGGGGATTAGATTATGGTAGTTCGCTACACATTTTCCCATATGCGACTTGCTTTGCTTCTCTGGAGACAAAGACTGGTAATGTTTAATTGGGTACGACTTAGTTTGTGAGATTGTCATTAAAGGGATAATAGATATTAAGATGCATGCTGGCATGGTACACATGTTTGGTGGGGTTCGATACATACCGAATACGCGTAAGAATTTTATATCATTGGGCATGTTAGACTATGTTGATTGTGATTTTTCAGCGATGGGTAGAGTTTTAAGGGTGACACCTCCTTGTATCGTGCTCATGAAGGGAGAGAAATGCGGTAATATTTCTCAGTTAATAGGGGACAGTTTGCGAGGTGGTGCTCTTATGATTTATGTGATGATATGGTTGGATATCCGAGATGGTTCATTTGCAGTAGGCCAACCTTCTATGGCTCGAGGACAACGAGTCAAATTTATTGATCCGACTGCGATACCTGATAATTTGGAATGGTGTAACGTGAGTGTGCTTTAGAGATAAAGTACGAATTCGAGTCCTGGTCGATTTCAGAGTCGACTTACGACTAGAAGACTGGTGCCCTAGGGGGGTGAATAATCATGAGATTGAGACTATATTTTGAAGATTGAAGGCTAGATATTGCTAAAGGCTTGTTTAGTTTTATGGTGAATATGATCTAAGGTGGTAATCTGTCTTTTTGGGGAACAAAAAAAAAACTATTCACTGAAACACGTGCCCGCGACGAAAATACATCGACAACACCGAACACAATGACCTACTCTTGCGAGGAGGAGATCACTATTAAATAAAGTTACAAGGCTTTACAAGATTGCTACAACTTCATAACACCCCAATATAAGTGAAAGTACACAAAGGAAAAAAAAATCACAGAGATTGCTCCCAAGAAGATTTGAGAAACCCAATCTCTCTCTCTCTCTCTCACACACACACACACACACACACACACACATTCAATCTCTTTATTTATTTCCTATTTATTTATCTCAACCTATTGGTGGCTACCCAACTTCTCTTTTGAGCACGATCATCTACAAGAAAATTTAGGTCCCTTTTAATAGCATATCATGTCTTCATATACAAAAATATAATCCTAAGTAGGCATGACATCAGTTTCTTCATTTGAAAATCCAATATGATTAAGGTTTTGACTATGACTTTTTTTCAGTCCCATTATTACTAGTATTACCATATATGAGCCAAATCCCAACAACAACAACAACAACCAATTTGAATGAATTAAAGAGTGGTCTTATTCAAAATGCCTTATGATCTTTAACCAATATGATTACTTGGAATTAGAGCTACAACTTGTTTCTAGTACTCAGTACTCGACTGCTTGATCAGACCAAGCCTCTGCAATATCAGAGCCCCCTATAAAATTGCATGTTCTCTCCTGTCAGAATAGGCGGGTAGGCGGGGCAATTCCACTCTTTAATTTGCACTTAAATACCTATAATATCATATTTTGGCAATTAAACTATAAACCCCATGTCCATGATTCTTTTTTTTTATAGATTAAATTTTTTTTATTTCTTAATAAACTATACTTGTTTTAATCACTTGAAAATAGAGAAATTAAAGGTAGGTAGACAACCAAATACTAAGTACCATATTATTGGGTTAATAATTGAGAAAATTTGAGTTGCACCCCACTTTATTTACCATAATTCAAGGTGCACCCCGTTGCTTTACCATAATGTACAATTCCCCCCACTTTCGTCAAAAATTAACGGTCAACTTTGACCGAAATACCCCTTCCCTCTTTCCAGGTTGAGGAGGGGGACTGGTAATAATGGTGATTTGCTAGAGATATTTTGGTCAAAAATTAAATAAATAGCCAAATCTATAAATTGTACCTAATCTTAGTTAAATTATTAAGAGAAAATTTTAGTTGCATCCCACTTTATTTACCATAACTCAAGGTGCAACCCACTGCTTTACCATAATGTACAACACCTCCCACTTCTGTCAAAAACTAACGGTCAACGGAGATTTTAACCGTAATACCCCTTCCCTCTTCCTGTTAGTTTTTGACGGAAGTGAGAGGTGTTGTACATTATGGTAAAGCAGTGTGGTGCACCTTGAGTTATGATAAATAAAGTGGGATGCAACTCAAATTTTCTCTTAATAATTTAACTAAAAGATTAGGTACAATTTATCGATTTGGCTATTTATTTAATTGGCAATGTAAATTAAAAATGGAAGAATGGATAAACCAATAGCAATACTTCATATTTTAACATATCCTAACCTAATTATTAAATTTTAAACTAATTAATTTATTGGGCCTTATTAAATCTTAAATAACTAATAGATTCATTGAGCCATTCCTTCTAACCCAGCCTGACCCAATAAAACCCCCCATCTAAATTCTCTCTCTTCCTAGTATATTTTAAGTCCAACTGAGCTTACCTCGAAAGCAAAGAACAACAACATTTTTCCTAAGCCAAGGAGTGTTCCTTTTCCATCTAATGCAACCCATATCTTGCAGACCCTGTTGCACAAACAGAAGACTACTATAATACTGATAGTCATTCATCGTTTCAAATACGATTGTCATGATTTATATAGCTTTCAAACACCTACAATGGTGTTCGAAATCATTCATAATTGCGTTGGAAAGTTGCAAGAGGGATATAAAGTTGTGTTAGAGGATTTTTTTTTTAATTTTTATTTGAAATAATATGTTGTCTTCTAACAAATTGTACGTTATTCCTATCAATGTTTACAACTTGAGTTGAGAGAGACAGCTTCCACTTTTATAACTTAAGTGATGTCCTATGTCATGTCATATGTCATATGATAACTCTATCATTTTCTAATCAATTTGGTGGTGGTATTCCTAATAATTTTTTAAAAAGGCTTAATTAAAACTTGATATTCTTAACTATCTAAAGTGTTCTAATTGACACAATCAACTTTGATATGTGCTAACTTAATATTATAAAAAAAAATTAAAATATTCTTTTCCACTCTCTCTCTCTCCTCCCTCCCTCTTCGGCGAATCCATTCCCGCCCCCTCCCCTCTTCGGCGACCCCCTCCTCCCACCCCCCACCTCCGGCATCCGGAGGGGGGAGGGGGGCACAGCAGCAGCAAGTGGCGACGGTAGCCGGAGGCCACCGTGCGGCTTGGGGGGATCGTTAGAGCGGGGAGGGGGTGGTCATCGGATGTGGGTAGAAGGGATCGCCGATTTGGGGGACGAGTGGTGAGGGGGGGAGGGGGTTGGTTGTCGGAGCAGCAGCCGGCGGTTGAAGAATTTTTTTTGATATTAAGTTAAAAATATTAGTTAAGATATAATATTAAGTTAGTATATTTTAAAGTTGAGGGTGTCAATTTGAATATTTTAGATAGTGGAGGATATCAAATTGTAATTAAGCCTTTAAAAATATTATTTTTTGTCCTCTTTAAATAGCGATAGCGAAGAAGACAGTAAGTGTTGAAACACATTACGGAGTCGACTCTCTCCCTCGTTTCTTTTCTTGTGAGAATCCTCTCTCGAAAATTAGGCTTTTTATTTTCTTCATTATTCATTAATATTATATCTCTACTTGTTCTTGATTTTTTTTATTATATAATCGATTGCGGGATGCTTGTGCTTCGATAATCTCTGGCTAGGGTATGCAAAAAAACCCCTCTCTCTCCCTCTCTCACGATTATTGTGGAAAATGTTCGAAACACCGTCAAATCGATGCATTTCTTCTCGATACTTGTTGTGTCGTACTCGTGTCCGTGCAATATAGATCTTAGTCAAATGAGCTGCTAGAAAAACTGTAATCAAAACTTGGATCGAGCCTGGAGAAAAAAATGGAAGAAAATAACCATGTACGCCGCCTGAAAAATTGCTTTTTTTTGTTATACTTTGAATCGAGGAAAATTTTGGATGTTTGTAAGTGGATATTATATATATGAAAAGGGATAATTTGTTATTGTAATGGATCAGTCATAGTTCGAGTTACATATTTTACTAACTGCCGCATTATCTTTGCTATTTTATTGTCAATTCGGAGGTGCTATTCCACAGATTTTCATATAGTGAAAAGGGGATCTTTACACTGAGATGCTGTATCCAATGTTACTAGTTACTATTAATCAAACTAGTATATATGCACGTGGTATTCTATAGAATATCTATACTACTATATAATAAAGAAAGTTGAGGATTCACCGTGAAAGTTTTTGTTCCAAAAATATCCTTATCTATGTTTACTTTCATTAATTTTAATATGGGTAGTTTGGTAATTACACATCTATACTACTATATAATGAGGAAAGTTGAGGCTTCACCGTGAAAGTTTTTGTTCCAAAAATATTCTTATCTATGTTTACTTTCATTAAATTTAATATGGGTAGTTAGGTAATTACACATAAATTTTTTTTTAAGGGTTTTTGTTGTTTGCTCTTCCCAAAAAATTAAGAGGTTTTGTTTTTTTCAAGTAGCAAAAAAATAAAAAAAATTATTGTTTGTTCTTCCCAAATAATATGAAATACGTGCTACGCACTATGCACGTACATATATACTAGTTATTAGAAATACTAAAAGATAGTTAAATAATTATTCTAGTTTTTATTAAGACTACTTAGAAAGACTAAAAGACATCTAACTTACTTATTTCAAATTTATTATTATATTAATATAATTATATTTTATTTTATGTATGCATGCAAGACAAAGACTATTTAGGAAGACCAAAAGACAGCTCATATAATTACCTAGCTACCCCTATTAACTTTAATGAATCATTTTAATTAGTAAACATATGCGAGGGTATTTTTGGAACAAAAACTTTCACGGTGAAGCATAACTTATCCTATTATATATTTGTATAGATTAGTATAGATAACTTGGCTGATTGATTTGTAACTGTGGGGTCATTTGGAATTTGTGATTAATCAGCCAACCTCTTTTTTTTTTTTGCCTCTCGTTGGTACGGTGTGCTTTTGACCATTTTGCTTTATCTATAGTTTCTATATGTTGTGCTAAAAACTACTACGTCTTGTCAAAATTTTAATGTTGGCTAAGAATTGTTTTCTATCTCCTTCTTTAGCATGAGATAGAGTATGAGATAGAGTTTAATGCTAGTATGGATTCTTAACACACACGCACAACATTTTCACGTGTCTTGCTTTAAAATCTCAATTCCTACCAGAAATGCAGTTGGTTGCAGGTAAATAAATAAAGACGGGTTCAGGAGCAATCCAATGATTTGAAACAACTATTTTTTACTGTCCTACCTCTTTTTACTCCTCATGTTCAACTTGTATATCCTCAATTAAGAACTATTCTTCACAAAAGTTGAAATACCAATTTTTTGACACTCCTTGGCCCTTGGCACCGGTAATCTTTGAATCACAAAAATTGGAGAAGAATCTTAAGATCCTGTAACAAAATGCCACAGAAGCAAGTACTTACCTACTAAAACTTCAAACAAAATTCAGTTCTATCTAGCTACATTAAGGTATAAGTGGTATTAAACAGCAAATGATTCAGACTTTTAGGCCGCTGAAGGTTGACAGTTACATCAAAAAGGGGATAATGTGTTTAGGCTACTTGAACTTTGGAGATGTATTTGAAGGCCTGCTCTGTGAAGTTGACAACATACCAATTTTGCATTATTCACAGGAGGGTGCAGACTGTACAATGTTACTTTCTTCATTAAAACACAGTTAACTACACTTTTCATCCCCGGATCCCACTAACATAGGAGGTTATGTGCTCATTTTACCAAAAAAATTCTCTTCTTCGCCTCTTTTCTGTCTCCTTACAGCGCCAGTGGTACAACAAGCAAGAGATGGGAAGTAGCTTAGTGGCGCCTCCTACTCCCACCCATCCACACACAGACACATAAAAAAAATCACCTCACCACCTTAACTTTCCAGTTCCTCTGTTTTCCTCTTGCCTACCGAGCTCATGTGAACTTTTACTATTTCATATTGTAGTTTAGTTAACTTTAATAGGCTGTCATATTTAGCAGACCAAATGTAAGAAGATTGTCCAATGACACCGAAACTCCAAAACCGGAATTCTTGGGGATTGACCAATACCAATATCAAACCCAGCTTTAAATCTTACTTTGCAAGTCTATGTATACGAAATGTTTATTTCTTCTTATCTGTACCTTTGGTTGAAATGTAACTGAGATACTTTACTCCCAATAAATTTAGTTCTTATTGATATTTTTGTACTTAATGCAGTTGTCTTGAACATGGGTGAAGTGGGTCCTACAATCGCAAATGATGTCACTGAAGTATGTTGTCTACTTTCTACTCTCTCTCTCTCTCTCTCTCTCTCTCTCTCTCTCTCTCTCACGTGCGCGCACACACACACATTCAAGCTTCGAATTTATTGAAACTTTAATTCTTTGTCCTATTGTTTGTGTTAATAGTTAATTGGAAATACTCCATTGGTGTACCTAAATAATGTCACGAGTGGCTGCAAGGCTCGTATTGCTGCTAAACTTGAAACGATGGAGCCTTGCTCTAGTGTTAAGGACAGGTATATTTCTAATTGGTAGAATATTGCTTAATGATTGTTTTATATGAAATTTCTGATCATGAGCAAAAAAATTGTCTGCAGGATTGGTTATAGCATGATTACAGATGCAGAGGAGAAAGGCTTTATTACACCCGGGCAGGTTAGAACTTGCAATTTTAGTAATCCAATAAGAGACTGAATTCTAACTTTTAAAAATAATTAGGTCTTCTTATATTTTTACAATTTAATTTAGAGAAATTTTGACTACCCCCCACTTTATTTACCATATTAAGGGTGCACCCAACATTGTTTCCATAATGGACAAGTTCTCCCACTTTTGACGGAATCCGTCCAGTGATGACGGTCAACTGCTTTGACTAATTTTTTTTTGACCAAAATGTCCCTAATTTCTTTTTCCTCTTTCCTCTCACCCTCCGCCCCCGCGGGCAGGCTGTCGCCGCCGCCGCTCCCCACCCCCTCCCAGCCACCGCCGCCACTCCCCCCACCCCCTCCCCGCCACCGCCCCCTTCCCTGCCCCCGTCCCCCCAGCCAACAGCAGCAACCGCCGCTGCTACCGCGCACTGCCTCGCCGCTAGCCGTTGCCTCCGCGCTGCTCGTCGCTGTCGCGCCGCTCGCCGCTGCTATTGTTGTTGTTGCTGCGGGGGGGCGGGGAGGGGGGCGGTGGCAGGGAGGGGCTGCGAGCGACGGGGAGGGGGGAGCGGGGCCTGCGGCGAGGAGGGGTGGGGGGCGGCGGCGAGAGAGGGCAAGTCGGGGGGGAGCGGGGGCCTGTAGCAAGGAGGGAGAAAGAAGACGGATATTTTCGTCCAAAAATGAGTCAAAACGAGTTGACCATTAGGAAGAGATGGTTTCCGTCAAAAGTGTGGGACTTGTATATTATGGAAACAATGTAGGGTGCACCCTGAATATGGGTAAATAAAGTGAGAGGTAAGTCAAAATTTCTCTTTAATTTATCTCTTTGCTAATACAACATTTATAATTAAATCTCTCCGTCAAGATATCACCATTTGGAATAGGCATTAATTTACTATACAGGTCCCTATTTGATTCCATTGCATCTTAATTATAACTCGTGGCAATACTATAAACACTTTTATCAAATAATCATAAAATTCTTAAAAGATGCTCTTAGCATGATTTTCTCAACTAAATAATTCATGGTCTCTTCTCTTTTCCTAAAGTCTAGCTATGTGTAATTTTCAGAAGTTGTTTGACTACTCACAATCTGTATTATTTGACAGGAACATGACAAGTATCCTTAACTTACTCATGTAAAACTTTAATTCCTTAAATTTGTTGAGAAACTGTATGCTGAGAATTAATCACCCTGGTATTTTGCAATATTGCAACAGATACTGTTGATCGGATGTATTAGATTTATTGAGAACTGAGAATTGTTTTAGTATATTAGTATTTGCATTTTTATGTGGACGTTCTAAATTTATAGGTTAGTTAGAATTGAGTTGGTTATGATCCTTGCAAATAATGTTGTTTAGAGTACTAATTGTATTTTTTATCAGAACTGTCATGGTCTTGTGCATTAGATATAGGAATTTGGAGACAATATTGTTCCTTTTAACTGACAATTTCTCCTCTCTTTTGCTGCATAATGTTTATTGAAGAGTGTCCTGATTGAGCCTACCAGCGGTAATACTGGCATAGGTCTGGCTTTTATGGCAGCAGCAAAGGGTTACAAACTAGTTCTTACAATGCCCGCCTCTATGAGCCTTGAGCGAAGGATCATTCTTAAAGCTTTTGGTGCCGAACTGGTCCTTACTGATCCAGTTTTGGGGATGAGAGGAGCTGTTCAAAAGGCTGAGGAGTTGGCTGCAAAGAGACCTAATTCATATATTCTCCAGCAGTTCGAAAACCCTTCTAACCCAAAGGTAAGCTTGCAAACTGGTTTTCTATATAGTGTTCTCAAATGATTTGTGTGAATAACATGTTCTGTTGACAGATTCATTACGAGACAACTGGGCCTGAGATTTGGAAAGGAACAGGTGGTAAAATAGATGCCTTTGTATCTGGTATCGGAACTGGGGGTACAATTACTGGAACGGGGAAGTATCTTAAAGAGCAAAATCCGGAGATCAAGGTTTGATAGTCTGACAAACTGTACAGAATTGATTTTACTTAAAACCATTTCAAGATAGTGCACAACTAGCTCATTTATTAATGATGCTATTCTAATCTTATATCTATATGTGGTGTTTCTTTGTTCAAGCTTTATGGTATAGAACCAGCAGAAAGTGCAGTTCTATCTGGTGGAAAGCCTGGTATGTAGTACTTCTTGCTTTATTACTTTTATTTAAGAAGTAAATAGAAACTCGTGCATAAGAGTTATAATCTTTTCTCTATGTTGGTCAATGTACATTATATTATTGTGTCTTGATTTCCTGTTTACCTATACCTTGGTGGCTGTGTTTCCTCATCATCTGTCTCAGTTTAGAATTAGTTCCCATTGTGGCCGACGCTGGCTTCTGATTTTGATTTGCATTATCTTGTACTTTCAGTTGTCATTGTTTTTCCCATTATGACCTAGTTTCTGACTTTATATTGAACACATAATGTGTTAAAGCTGATATGGTTTTCTTTTTTTACTTTTAGATCAAAGTACAACAATTTTGTTTCCCCTCTAGCGAGAAAATGCTCAGTCTACCATCTTTATATTCTATCAGTCGTATTTGCCATCAGAAACCTTTGTTCAATGTCACGTCATTGTTCAGTGCTGGCCCAAGCCTGGGAAATGACTAGGTAGTCGGTAGTTTGCGAAAAAAAACTATTGGTTCTCTAAGAATTTCAGTTGATAATTGTGTTAATCGAGGATGCTGGATAAGAGTTACTTTCTCAAAAATGAATATGGACAAAAGTTTTAGAATCTAGAAGATGTAGAAATAACAGGACGAAGAAATAAGTACATGAGATATATCTTTAGCATTCTAGAACAATTGAGGGGGTAGGTTACATAATTGATAAACAGATACTTAAAAAGATCATTTTCACTATTAGGGAACAGATACTTAAAAAGATCATTTTCACTATTTGGGATCAGCTTTCATCATGATGACGAGATTGATGAGGTACTTTATGTAATTAAAGTAGGATGCATGAAGTGGAGTTGCAGTTCTGGACTTCTCCACAATGCCCTTGAAATCAGACTAATAAATCTTTAAGGTCATTGCAATTATTTAGCGGAATTTCAGGCAATTAAGGAATATGTTGAGAAAACTGCTTCCAACTAAAATGAGATTCCTCATGGGATGTTGTGGGAATTTAAGTAGGATGCTTGAAGTGTAGTAGTGCTTCTGAACTTTGCCATGATGCCCTTGAAATCTAAATAATAAATCTATAAGACCAATTCTAAACCACCCATGCTTTATGTATCAGAATTCCAGGCAATTAAGAAACGTGTGGTAAAAACTGCTTCTAGCTAAATTTAGAAATCTGCATGGCATGTATGCATCTGTGGGAATTTAGAGGTGTGTTAGTAGAGGATAAGGAATATTTTTTAGATGGCTGCCACATGTGCAACTGGGACCAGTTTGTGCACTAGTTAGGAGAAATGATATAACTTGCTAAATGAGCCCCCTAAAACTAGGAGTAGACCTAAATGAACATGGATAGAGGCTGTGAAAAGGGAAATGGTAGATCACAGTTGTTAATGTTATAGGAGATGGTACATATTTAGGGAGTGTTTTCTTGTAGAAGACCACAAACAGATAAGGATAAAGGCTTTTTCATCATTGTTATATAGAAACATACTATGTCTATTAACTCACAGTGGCTAGTTTTAAAGCAGATGAACAAGGACATGCAACTTTATGGGATATAGCTTTCTTGGAGCATCTGTATGTTCTTCATTTTCTCGAGCAGTGTCAAGTAATTGTCATAAAAATGTTTCTTATTGTCATTATGCATTTTCATTGTCAACTTCTTTTACACAGTTTTCTAAGGGCTTGTTTAATTTTGCCCCATTTGAGTCCACTTCTTCTGTTTGGCTCAAAGAGAGAAGTGCACATAGAAAAGGAAAGTACTGTTGTGACAACACTTCTTGTCCCCCTAAAAGTTCGCCTTTTCACCTCCCCAAATAGTGCGAAGTAGGTTGGATTTGGCAGTTTAATGTTTTTAAATATTTGTTTGTTTTTTAAAGAGTAAGTAATGTATAGTATTAAGTGATGAAATAGTAATTAATATAATATTGCTATTATTTATTAAGTAGGTATGGCGGGGGTTCGTTCTGGATCTGTTGTGGAAGTCTAGCCACAAACTTGGCGAAGATGTCTTCTAAGTCGAGGGAGATGCCTAACGGGGCTGCCAGGCGTCGAAAATCCAATGTATACTCTGTGTTGATTGATTGTGGCGTTGCTTCATGTTGTGCCAACGTGCCCACCGGTCATCGGAGTATCCCATGGTAGTACTCTTGGCGAATGAGGCGTTTTAAATCGTCCCATGTGATTTTCCTTTAGAAGCCACACAAGTAGGCGTTCCATAACGCCAAAGCATGACTCGTCAGCTTCAGTCATATGAATGTGGCTTTCTCCTTGCTACTATAATCATAAAAGGGTAAAATAGGTCTCTAGCTAGTCGATCCTGGCGTCCATCTTTTTTGTGTCCACCTTGCCCTCTAAGGAGAGGATGTCCAGCTTGGCCTCAACGTGAAAAGATTGCGGCCTCTCGCTAGCAAAGCTGACGGTGTCGTAGTAGCCTCCTCTGATTCTGCTGGCATCTCCCTCTTAAAATTCATTAGTGGGAGTCACTCGCTCTTTCAAAGGTATATCGTCGTCCTTCATAGCCGTTGGATTGACTATTGATGCAATGCTCGGTGGTGGTTGATTCTTCTCGAGGTTCTCCATTTTGGCCTTCAAGAGGGCCAAAATGTGTCCCATATTTTCTTGACCTCCTTTATCAAGTCGTCGGTTGAGTTGGTTTCCTCCGGGGAGCTCGTTTTCGTTTGTTGAGGTCGTCAGCGTGCACTCAAGACGTCTAGGGCTTTGTCGGTCGCTTTGTATATGGCCCTTGTATGGATCATACAACGCCTAGGAATGTTGTTATGATATCGAAACTTTGATCCGTATGATGAGGAAGAAAGAAGAATTTGATAAGTGGAATATTAGATGGAAAACTCTCCTTAAATAAGGAGACAGGTTTCGTTAATTCTCGGATGATTACAATGGCCCCTGAAGGGTCCTATTTATAGCCTTAGGGAGGTTCTACAAGATAGGAACAACAAACCTGAAGAGAAAAAAAATCAATTTGCACTATGTAGCTGAAAAATTGTGTATGCTGCAACCACCAATTCTCAGTCCGATCTCCCACGATCTTGCTGGATAAAGTGAATTAAAACAGTTTTATCTACCACGATTTGGTTGTTACATTTGATTGTAACAACCATAATTTGGTACAATTGTAACAACCAAAATTTGGCGCCAATTGAAAAGATATCAACTAAGAGATCCTCCCGAATCAACATTGCATGCAACCACAAACGGAGTTCCAAGTATATCCGACCAAATAATCAGGTTTCAATTGTTTACATTGAAAATACGACAAGCCAACGGTATTAGTTGGAATTTGAACGAATTATAAACTCACATGGCATTTTTGCATATAACCAAATGGACCCATTGACTTTCTCATATTTAAGTTATTGAAAAATTGTCCAAGCCATGTCGTGGCCCAATGAGGAAGTTTTGAAGTGTATAGCAGTAGAAATGTTAATGCTACTCACTGACAGCTCTCTATTGTATCACTATTTTAAGCAATGGTTAGTCAAGTATGAACTGAGTCTTAATTTGAAACATCTATCATGGCCTTGTGAAATTGTTGTTCTTCAGATTTAAATATCTTCTCTTCTATTTTGGGTGTTAACAATGGAGAGAAGAATTTAAACCATTCTTGTAGAAATTACTGCATGTCGACAGTCTTTGGTGATTGAATCTTTTAACATCTTTTATTACTGCAGGCCCTCATAAGATCCAAGGAATTGGAGCTGGTTTTATTCCTGGTGTATTGGATGTCAATCTCATAGATGAAGTTGTCCAAGTAAGCTTATGATTCTAGAGACAGTAGATTCAGTGAGTTTATAGAATTATTATTCTATGGGTGAAGCGTTAGTTTATACTGCCTAAGCATTAGGAGCAATGTGTCAAGAGTATATGTTCAGCCTCTATATCTTTTTAGTATCTGTCACGAGGAAGTAGTTTATACTTTGCCTCTGGTCTGAAGTTCTTTTTGTACTCGATATATGATTGTTGATGTTTATGAAGTAGCTTCTTTTGCTATGACCAGGTATCAAGTGATGAAGCTATTGAAACAGCAAAACTTCTTGCTCTAAAAGAAGGGTTATTGGTTAGTTTTCATTATCTTGGAATTACTAGCTGGCATTACCATGAGTCCCATGTGGAGTGCTGTTTCATAGACACATAATAGGAATTTAGCCACTGTTATTTTTATACTTTCATCAAATTGTAAAAGAATGTATCTATTTCAGGTTGGAATATCATCAGGTGCTGCTGCAGCTGCTGCCATTAGGATAGCACAAAGGCCAGAAATGGAGGGAAAACTCATTGTGGTTTGTTTCTAGCTGTCTTTGCTTGGCTTTAGTTTCAGTCTTTGTTCTTTTCCGACTTTTTAGAGAAAATCGTTTCCCCTTATGCACAAGTAAAGTGTTGCCATGTTCACTTTTGTAAGTTCTGATTCTTTTGGACACCAACTTTTAAAGGTATGCTAGTCTATGGAAGAAAAATGGGCAAGAGCAGCATACAGAGGAGAAACACTTTTAGAACTTTTAAATACTTACGTTTCAAAGAAAAAAAATTGATCATGGATTTCCTATAACAGAGGAGAATAATGCTTAATAGAGATGAATGGAGAAAACGGACTCATGTAGCCTTTGGCGGATAAAGGCATTGTTTTTGTGGTAGTTATAACTAAAACTTGGAGTTAAATGCCACTTGACAGAGAGAAAATAGATTTCTCATGATATCATATGTTGACAGATGACATATACTTCAGTTTTTGATACAGCATAACAGTACATTACATATATTGGTTCTATTATTCACTAGTATATAGGTACGTACAATGCACGCATTTCATAGATTATTATTAGGAAGACTAAAAGACAGTTGTTGTAATTATTCTAATCTTCATTATGACTACTTAGAAAGACTAAAAGACAGCTCATGTAATTACCTAATTGTCCCCATTAATTTAATGAACAATATTAATTGATAAACATATGCAAGGGGTATATATTTGGAAAGAAAAGTTCCACGGTGAAGGTGGACTTTTCCCATTATATTGTAGTATAGATATTGTTTCAACATGTTCAATTGTTATAAACTTTGATATAATCATTTGTGTAATTCAGCTGGCGTAACAATGGCCACAGTTATATGACCCCCAAACCCAGTAATCTTGTTCCTGCCACCTAGTAACTGTGAAGTGCCATTGATAAGGTGCAACGGAATTGATATAGATGTTACTGTTTGCTCTCTAATGAATAAGGAAATGGAAATGGGCACGGATATTGTTCGGATACTAAGTTCTAGTACTCACCCTATTCTCCACAAGAAGGGTAACTATAAATGGTGAACAAGGGTTCGGATGAAAATATAAACTATATATTACTGAATCTATTTAAATTTGGCGGGAATTCCAATATTGACTTGTATCATATATGTTGATTGTTTTGTTGACACTTATGATGCTGAATGTATTAATAGTTATGTTCAGCTGAACTTGCCTGCTAAGTAGCCGTTTGTTCTCATCATTTATGACTACAGGCGGTTTTCCCTAGCTTCGGAGAGCGCTACCTTTCCTCTGTGCTCTTCCAGTCAATAAAGAAGGAAGCTGAGAGCATGGTTTTTGAGACCTAAGCACATCTTATGTATGATAACTGTATTTGTATGACTTGTTTGTATCAGAATAAAATGCACTCGTCTGAATAAATAGAGAGAACCTTTCATTTGGCCGGAAAACTATTGGCAAAACCAAGTCCTATGTGGGTTGCTCATTTTGCTAGGTGGTGTTAAAAAAGGTTCTCGAGGAATTTGTACATCATTGGTCTGCGAGAGAGTACAATGTTCATCTATTTTTTGTAGAGTATGTGATTTAGATTCTTCACAGAAGTAGAGGAATACACATATTTTGGCTTCTTGGTTTCAAATCGTTAGTAGTAGTTGGGACTCTCCAATGCAATTTGGAATCTAAAATTTCAAAAAAAAAGGTAAATGTAGAATGAGTTGGATTTGTATGAGAATAGTAGAAAATGATAAAGTGAGCTCTGGTCCCAAAGATTGTGTGGTCAAAAATTGATGCGAAAAAAAAAAATAATGTAAAATCTCAAAATCTAGAAATTGAAACTACGGATAAGATTTATTATTCTATAAAATGAGTTCCTACATTTTAAATCTATAATGTGGGATGGGCTAATGATGCTCTTAGAAATTTGTTTCATTCGTTTCTTGGGTATTACAAATGGTGCTATTTTGCATAGGACAAAATTACAAGCTTCTATAGTGAGGGTTTGCTGAGTTAATCTTCAGTACAAACTGATTTTTTTAGCTCTACCTTCCTTACAAGAAAACTGGTAAATGAGAATAGTTACAGTAGCATAGTAGTGATGTTTTGTTGTCACCATATCACACTGGATAACTGCATCAGCACATCCAGCAATGAGGTTGTAGGTTGATGCACTGGATCACTCTTATGGTTCGCGGAATCATAGTGTTGGAAAAGAAAAAATATTTATTTTCTATGTTTTGGTGCCAAAAGAATGGAGGATGAAAGGAAAGTGATTTCCAATGGAAAAAAAAATTAGGAAGAAAAGTGGTTCCCTCCACCCACACAAGTATTCAGTTTCTCACCTTTAAGTGTTCACTTCCTCAATGGAAAGAAAAATCGATGGGAATTACAATTTCTCAAACTAAAGAAAAGAGCAAGAAATTGATTTTCTTTCCTTCTATTTTCATGAACCAAACGAGACCACGGTAAAAAAAGATCATAGAAAGATTGAATAAAACCAGTAAAGATATCTCAACCTATGTTGCATGGACAACAGATACAAGGCAAGCAGTACAATATTGTCAAAATCGGATCGGATTGATAAATTGTAAAAGGGTGTGGATAGAGATTGGATCGTGAATCACATAATATTCTTAACTAAAACTATTAAAGAACTTAAAATAAATATGGACAATTTAAATATAATATATCATGCATAATTGATAAATAGATATCCAAAAAAAAAGTAGTTTTACATTTTTTTTGGGAGTTCCTGTGTGTGTCCAATGCACATGCCCACTTCATATTTTTATATATGTTACCTACAGTTTGGATTTCCTGGCCGTATCGAATATATATATTTGACATAATATGGACACATCTATTTTGGAGAGTGCACTTCCTAGACAATAGTGGATTTTGAATGGGAATGGGGGAAAGGAACGGCCTAACGGAATAGAAGTGTCAAGCTAGGTTCCTAACTTCCAAGAGTTACGAGACATAAAAGTCATTGTGACTTGTGAGAGAAGGGGCTAGTGACAAGGATTGTGGGGTTATGGTTGAGGAGGTCAAGTCAAAATGTAGAACCGTTTCTGATAATCTAAGACTTGTATGCAAATACTAAATTTTTTTTTTTTTCAATTACTCTAAAATTGGGCACTCTTCTTTCTTTCTTTTTTATTCTAAGGACCAAATTATTAAAGTTTCAAAAAAAAATATGAAGATCTAAATGTAAAAAAAAAATGAATATTTCATATTGGTAACTTATATCGAGGTTAATTTTTTTTTGTTACTTTTCAATTTCTAAGAAAGCTTCAGTAATAAGGACAGGACATGCCATTGTGAGAGAGGGGATGAGTGGGAGGAAGGACAGATCGTGTCACATGCAATATATATTGAGCAGTTCTACTCGAACCGAGAGAGGATTGCACGCTGACGTGGCGGTCCATTTCCGGTAATTTTCCTTTATCAACTCTAGAAACTTAATAACCTGATCATAACATAGATTAGAGCTACAAATCCAGTTGAGTAAATACATGGCCGTGGTGTATTGAACAACTAATATACTCAAAACTTGAAAGCAACTCATGAGTCAAAACAATCACAAACAGATTGCGTACCTTGACCAGGATGATTGAAATCAATTGTAATTAGGTAAACAAGGTTTACTTTCCTATATAAATTCATATGTCCAAGTATAAAGACATGAAATTGGACTACTCCCAAACATAATAAAATATCCAATGGTCAAAGGACGAATGGTTGGACATATTGTCCAATCGGAATTGGTAAATCCATGAAGATATAGAATGCTATGAGCATAAAACTAAATATCATGTCCTATAAAAAGGGTTTATAGGACATGATATTTTGTTTTCTAAAGATCTAAAATGCTATGAAGATCAAGAATGCATATTCTTTGATATAAAAATACCCCATGTTTGGAACGAGATAATACCAAAAAAAATAGAGTATATGTGACCAAGATTTTTAGCGAAAAATCTATTTTCCAATTGAAGTTTTAAAGTTGTAATAGATGATGTTAGTCTCATGACTTAATCAAAAGATGGAGGAATAGTCAGGAACAGAGGTTCTAGCAAACTTTACAGCCTACCCTCTGTTTGATCATGATGTTGTAGTCGAGACACAGATGTTCCAGCAAACAAGTTTGTCCCCTGAAGAACTCGATTCCAACGAACAACTATAATATATTAAATTTGATTACAACTTGCTTACAAGATTACAATAAGTGGAAAATAAGTGTTCTTCCTTGCAAACGCAGTTGCACACTGACAGAACATATTACAAAAAGACAAGAGGAAGGAGAAGATGGATCCCTGCTTGCTGGGGTGATAAGGATCACCGTTGCTCAAAGCAAGATTCGCCCCCACACGATCTGCTCCAAAAAATCAGCAAGTTCTCAAAAATCTTCTGGAACGCTCGTGTCACCTCCTCTCTGGACTCGCACGAACTCCTGGACTCCAACGACGGCAGCAGCAGAACCTTTCTTCGTCTCTCTCATTTTCAAAGTAAGTTCTTAAATGGTCACGAAGAGAGAGATATATAGAGGAGGGCGGAAACCCTAGCCTTTATCTAGCCGCCAACTGTTATTGGAAATATATGAATAAATTTAATTCAAATCCCAAAAAAATGGATCTGAATTAAAGACTTAATCTTTCCATAACAGATCATATCTCGCAAGATATTGTCCGCACATAGCAGCACAGCAGCCCGTGCGCGCAGCAGCTCAACGACGCAACAGTGCAGCAGCATATGCCCGCATAGCCACGCATCGCCTGCGTATACGCCCGCACAGCACCGGCTCATGCACCCGCACAACAACCATGCTAGCAACAACGCATGCAACTCGCGCATAAAATGAGCTCACGAGCGCAACTAATGCGCACAAGCGTCATGTGTCACGCCCCGATTCCATGGAATCGATAGTCTTCCCCCGGGCGTGACATCGTGCGTGCCTAGGTTGCGCATCACACAAGGCTTAGGTATTTTTTCATAACGAGCACATATTCAGAGTACGCAGATAATTGAACATAAAGTTAAAAATATGGAAAAGTTTTCTTTATTGATAATGAACATCTTTTACAAACTCTTGAACAAGTCAGAAGGTTGCCGCACGGGCTTACAAAAGTTGACACAAAATGAGATAGTCGTCCTTTACATTACATCATTTACTAAAACTTCAAAATGTAAAGACCTCCAGGCTGAACAATGGCTTTTCCACGGAGCTCCATTGAGTTATGTTTGCTAGCTCCTGGCTTCAAAATGCTTCAAGTAAGGCACGATCAGGGCGTGCCTGCAGCTGGACTGGATTGGGAAGTGACTTCAGCTCATCGCAGGATCTTCTTGATGCGGGAAACATGTTTCAATGAGGGTCAGTACATCGAAATATACTGGTGAAGGCGATCTAACCCAACTATACCAATCAACACGTTGTTTATATTAAGCATGCAACTTATTTGTGGTCTTTCTATCTTGCCTTGGTTCATTTTACAAGCAAGCAAATGATATGAAATTCACTGAATAAATTTGCCACCGTTCGGTGACTTTTACCTGCCCGTCTGAACCACCTGCACAATAATTACCATGTCCTTCCCTGCCACGAAGACACAAGTTAGCTTGCACAGGTTTAAATATGCGTGGTGATCACTGACTTGATGTCGTAATGGACAATAGTCACTGGTGATAATGGTGTACAACGAGAGTACATGGTGCGCCACAAACCATCTCGTCCAGTACAGTAGACTACACAGTGGAGTTCCGCCCGGATCGGATCGGTGCCAGTGCTCTAGTGACCGTTCGCAGAAACTATGACCTTGTGCACAAGTTGTCCATGATCAAACGACGTTTATACTAAGTTATCAATCTTGCAGTTCAGGCAATACGAGTACGGGACAAGTAATATGGCATGAATTATTTTGCATAGTCTTCATGATCAGTTTATTGCATAACAAGGTGTGTTCCATACTTAGCACATTTTATAGAAGAAGTATACATTCTAACTAAAGTTGAAGCTAAGCATAAGAAGAGCATTCTAATGAACTAGCATGCAATAAGATAACCGTTCACAAGTTTATTGACAAGCATAAGTAGTCCAAGTCTATTTCTTTTTATCTTGATATCTTTTAGTTATTTTGGTATCGTTTGATCGGGGCAAGCAAGAATGCAAGATTTTAGATGTGAAGACTTGGAAGAAGGGTTAACTGAATCGAATATAAACCACTCACAAGTTGGTTGGAGAAGAAAAGAAAAAAGGTGCTTTAAGACTCCGCTCGCACGTCGCCTACTGCTCGTTCACCTACATTGCCACGAACAGCTGATCAATACCTCTTCCACTCTTTCCAATTTCGGAATTAAAGTGCAGTTCAACGAACGAAAATAATAAAATCCATCAAAATCGTTCAAGAAAATGTAACAAATCTGAAAACCAATTCAAAGCACGAAAGCAATAAAGCGACAGCAAAAACTAGGTGTAGAAGCATGAAAAATACGCTGCAGAGTTATACGCAGTATTTCAGTGCTGTGTGGCGTAAGATATGACTTCAGAGCCATCGGCGTACAGCAGAGCTTTATCGCTAGAACAACGTAAAATATAGCTCCAAAACAACCGGCGTAATACAGTATTTCCAGGTTGCTTCGGCGTAAAAAGGTTGTTACATTGCCACTTTGGCGTAAAACCTACTCGCTTTTAATGCAGTGGAAAGTTGTACGGAGAACTCTTCGTATTCCTCGAATGAACCTGTCAGATCATGCAATGAACCTGACTCTTGACAAAGAGTACTGCACGACTATCCAGACGATGGCTGTAATGATGGTGCGACACAGAGACCCAAACCGCCGTTTAGTGACATTTCCTTGATACAAAGTGCTTTTACGCATACAAGGGAATACGCTGCCTAGTTTTATACAGGCAGATGTGAGCTTTTACGCTCAGCAGAAGACAAAACGAACTGCCACGTCAAAAGCAACTCTTCGTACAGAGCTTGAGGCACGTCTCTGCAGTTAATGCGCGTGATGGGGGCAGATCTCTGCATTTAATGCACGAGATTTGGTTCTATTTTCAAAGACTTGTAGGCCAAGTGATTCTCTTATGTTAAGGATATGTAGTTTGCTAGGATTATAGTTGTAATCTTGAACTTTGAAATTTGGTGCTTGGTAGCTAGAGTTTGATAGTTTTGAGTTGTTCTGGAAGATTATAACTTGATGATTTCCCTTAGTTTTAAATCGCGTAATTCGTATCCATAACCCAATATAGATATATCCTCTTTTCACTTAAGAACCAGTAGCTCTTTCATTCCTACTATTGACACCCTTGTTCTATGAGCATTATGATTAAAAACTTAATGTGACCATTACCGATATAATGCAATAGGATAATTTTCTCGTAAACCCCAATAAGAGTTTATGCTTTATTTACAATAATAAGGTTATTTTATAGATTTTCCTTGAGACTGTCACAGTGTTAGTTTAATTCTTTTAAGATTGGGTAGTATGCCTCATAACCTAGTAACACATAGTCCTCTTGACTCATTATTGAAGGTAACTGAATGACATTAACACCTTGTCTAAGCTGCTAGTCGACAAAAATAGGGGTATGGCCTTTAAGTTCTACCATCAGATTAAACACTATTGTCTTATGCTAGTATAGTGGTATACTTTATTCTTTGGAACATGATAATCTAATGGCTGCATTTTTCATAGTAACATCAGAATCTTATTTTAGTAAAATTAAAGAATGCTAATAAATAAGAGAAATATGATACTAAAAAAAAAAATGAAAGTTTGTGTTTACATGTGGGATTGGATTTGTGTATAAAAATAGATTCAACACTTAATGTGTATAAAAACAGACTCAACACTTGATGAAAGTACCGACATTACGAAATTGGACTTTGAAACTCTTAGTATAAATAATATTGTAGAAGTTGTAGCATGAAACTGCGAACCTTGAAGACTATGATTAATTTATTTGAAGTACTAAGATTCAAAGACATCGAAAATCGCCATTAAAGATTCAAAGGAAGTTATGAATCCATTGAATTTGAAAACTAAAGGATGAAGACAAATAAATATGAACGTCTTAGATTTTTGTTTTGTACAAATAAATATATTTTTTGTAAATTTTAATTTTTTTTTCTTAATGATAAATGGGTCATATTTTTCTACTACTACTATTATTATTTTTTCCAGATAGGGTTCAAGTCAGAGATGTTAGTTTTAATCTTTTTTGTTGTTGAAATAATATCCGATCAGTCCGGATCCAGCCCAACTACAATTGGCACTACCCGTGTCTTGAGTCTGAAATGGGTTTGAAATATTTGGTGAAGGCTAGGCTTGCCTGACTTGGTTCGGAGTCTTCGACGGGTATGGCCCAAACCTGGTCAAAACAGACTGGGGCGGCCTAGCCCATCAAGCACCTTAAACCATAAAAAAAAAAAGGAAAAAATTTTGACTTGCACCCCACTTTTGTTATCATAATTCAAGATGCACCCCACCGAATTACCATGATGTACGAAATCTCATACTTTTGAAGGAAACTAACACTCAACTACTTTCACTGTTAGTTTATGAGCAAAATACCCACCCTTCGTCTTCTTTCCCGCGCCCCCCCGCTCCCCGCTCCCCCCCCCCTCCCCGTCGCGAGCAGCCGGAGCCCCCCCTCTCCCGCCCCCCTTTTTCTCCAGCAGCACCCCTCTCCTCCCTCCCGCCCCCCTTTCTCCGGTGCCGGCCACGTCTAGCAGTGCGCAGCAACAACAGCTAGCAACGGCTCCGCCGGCGCGTGGCTGGGAGGGGACAGCGGGGGCACGCACCAGCGAGGAGGGGGGCAACAGGGGGCGAGCGCGGCCGCCAGAGGGGACGGGGCAACAATGGCCATGCAGAAAAGATGATGATGAACGGGAGAGTATTTTGGTCCTAAATTTTTTGTCAAAAAAGTTGATCTTCAATCGTAGATGATTTTAGTCAAAAGTGTGAGATTTTGTACATTATGGTAATTCGATATGATGTACCTTGAATTATGTTAACAAACAACTCAAAATTTCTAAAAAATAAAAAATAAAAAATTCGAGGGGTGGCCTTTTTGGGGAAAACAAGGAGAAATAAAAATGGTACAGCCACAGGACCCAAATTTTCCCTCGCTGTCATTTCGCTTCCCGCTTGCTGCTTCAGTTTCCGGCCGGAGTCGGTGCGGAAGACGAAGAGAGGACCAGTAGGCGGGAAAATTTTCGTTTCCCCGTCCCCCCTTCTCTCGCGTTTACCCCCCTCCTTCCTCTTCCTCCTCTCTCACTTCCGTCGGAGAAACAACAGTAAGTCCACTTCCTCCTCCAGATTTACTGTCCCTTGGGTCCGGGACCCCGAGCCGACACCGCGGCTCGCTCGGTCCCACATTGCCGTCGATTTCTAGGGTTTTCGCCGTCCGTTTCTCGTTCCGATCGAGGTTTAGGGTTAGGGTTTGGATCGGCCTCCCCGCTAGGGTTTCTATTCCGTTTTTGTGGTTTTTGTGTGCTGTGATTGCTATTTTTAGGGTTGGGACTTCGAGCTATTGCTTGCTTGTGAAATGAAGTTATTACATGCTGTAGATCGATTATTCTGCTATTTTTGAGATTATTTAGGTAGCATCAAGATTTTTTTTACGATTATGTTTGTTGATTGCTACAATGTTGCTAGGGTTCCTATTCCAATTTTTTTGTTGAATCCCAGCTTTTAGTTTTCTAGGGTTAGGGATTATGAGTCTTTTGGGAGCTAGGGAAACGAAATTGTGCATTTTATATCGATTTTATTAAATTCTATTTCTGCACTATTTGCAGGATTATTTAGCTAGAATCGGAATGATGTAGGATTATGTTTGTTTACTGCTAAAATGTTGCTAGTATTTTCACTTCAATTTTTAGTGCATGTTGATGTTTTTAGCTGCAGTCGCTAGTTTTCAGGGTTAGGGTTTATGACTTATGAGGTCTTGATAGCTGGTGAAATGAAATGATTCGTGGGTTTTAGATCGTTTCTTCTGCTATTTCTGCACTGTTTGTGGGATTATTTAGCTGAAATCAGAAGATACGGGATCATGTTTATCGATTGCTGAAAGAAGCAAGTACATTGATTTTGAATTAATTGCTTTCTTATGGAGAGAAATAGAAGATTAAGTTTAGGTTTGACCTTCCCTAGGGTTTGTCTTGCCTTATTTTGTTAAATCTGTGTTGGTATTTTTAGTTGTAATTTGTTAATTCTTAGGGTTGTAGCTTCTGAATCTCTTGGTAGCTAGTGAAATAATGGATCGATTATTCTGCTATCTGCATTCCAAAATAAGAAAAAATAGAATTATGCTTATGCTACCTCTTGTCGTTTAGATGAAGAGTGCTGAAAGAATCAAGTACATTGGCTCTACCTATGTAATTTCTTCCGTATTGAGAGCCATGCTAGTTTGCATAATAGCATTCTTTTTGTTTTGTTTTGTTTTGGTTTTATTTTGATTTGTAAGGCTTATAGTGGATACCAGTGTTTTAAAAACCGGACCGAAGATCGACTCGGTCAACCAGTTGGTTCAACCACTAAGTTAATCTAAGTGACCCAAGTTCAATCACCCATGGACACTGATTTTTACAAAAATACTTATTTACAAATGGGGTTTGAAAAAAAACAATAGGTCAATACTGACCCAGATCGGAAAAGTTACCGGTGCACGGATCAACCGGTTGAACCGGCCGGTCCGGTCCGTTTTAAAAAACACTGGTGGATACTTCCATTTGGAGATGAATTTGACTAAATACCAGCCTGCCAATGACACGAGTACTACACAAGACAATGGACATAGGCATGGTGACACGGACAAGACATTTCATTTTGTTGTCCTAGTGTATTATGCAGTACATGTGTCGTGTCCAATATGTGGCTGACACAAGGCGACAGACGCAAAACGACTTTCTTGAGTGTTTGTGATTCGTAGTTGTTAATAATTTTAGTTAGGGGCAATGTTCTAAAAATTGGCCTAGGCGTCCGCCTGGTTCCCGCTAGATGTCCGCCTAGGCGCTACCCCGACCCCGACTATGAATGTTTTTGGGTTTTATGGATTTTTTCTCCAATTTTCAGTAGTTTTTTTTTGGGGGGTTTTATTTATTATTATTTTTAATCGTGCCTGCCTAGGCGTTAGGTGTCCGCCCGTTACAACCTTGCTTAGGGGTGACTGGTCATAAGATAGCTTAGTCGTCTGTTAATCTTCTTAATAAAATTTCCTAATTCTTTTACGGTTACGGTTGGAGTCGGGATAAATTATTTATTTCTTGGTATACTCTTGGAGGGTAATTTATCTGTTTTAGGTTGGTATTTGATCTAGGAGGCGCGAACACTCCAAAAATCGTTGTCGTGTCTTAGACTTGTCATACTGTCACGACCCACATCCGGTAATTCGGACATGAGTAGTGGGTACGTCAAGCCTACGCCGCAGTGTCGGCAGTAGAACGCTGTCTATATAGTCACACAATCTCATGCAGTTATATATCCAACCTCCTATAAACAGAGGGAAAACAAAAATATGACACTTATAAATACTACGATCACAAAACTAAAGGAAGATGTCACCAGATGAAATATCGAATATAAGGTCCAAAGAATATGTAGTCTCAAGTCTAAATAAACATAATATCCAAGAGTCTAACAAAAGAATAGTACAAGCATATCTATTCTACCGGAGACAAGGTCCAGGACAAATATAGAAATAGGAAAATAGCTGACTAGATATATCTAGAGAGTCGTAGTCTGAACTGCCACACCTCATCCTGATCCTCCTGAAGGGCAGGATCGAGCGCCTCTACAAAATCATTCGGGGACCCGTAGTAAGTAGGATACTGGTCCTCGAGATCGTCTCCTAAAATTTTCAATATATCCATGTCAGAATTGGAGCAAAAGTACATCAATGAAAGCAGTTATAAGTACTTGGGAGAGACTATACAACAGAAATAGCAATGTAATATATAAAAGACTGTAAATAAGAGACCTGTCATGGCAAGCAAGAGAAACATGTAATACATGGCATATGACGACAATATAGAGTGACAAGAAAGACTATAACCCTAATGTGATTTTAAAATACTATTGTCAAAATGTGATCGACTGCAAGGGGTAATAGGGCACATCGAAAATATGGCCGAAAGCAACAAGCACTGCACTACTGGGTAAGATTGAAATCGTACGTGAACGATATGATTTCAACTATTCACAAGCACTACACTAGTGGAATTGATCACATAATCACATAGCATTTTTTCACCCCGACTAGCAGTCATGGATTTGAGCTCGATACGTAGATCAAGAACAAGCATGATAACATAAGAAGTGCCAGCAACAAGCAAGCAAGCATGATTTATCCAACAAGTTTGAACAACGTATTTCATGACAACGAATCCATATAACTCTAATCCGTGATACAAGCGTGTCTATAACTCAAGTAAAACCATTACTAGAACGTGCAGTATAAAAACTATCAAGTAATTAAAACAATCAGAGAATGTACTCGTCTGCCGTACTGAGATGATGATATGGAATAGAATCCGTATCGAGGTCCAAATAACCTATATTAAGAATTTACCATGTCAATAGGCGATATGCAAATCTAAATGAGCTTGTTTACTAAGTTATTGGTTTCTAGGTTCAATACCTATATCTATTGGCATCTTAAATAGGTAATTTACCTATGGTTTATATTTACCCTATTTGAAGTATCTCATAACATTTACCTACTAGTGATACTTATACTCTAATAATAATACCTTATCCATGTAGTCAACTTAACATAAATGCTTATTATATATAACACTCATAGTTTCCTAATTCAATACCTTGGTATTTACCTATGACTCTTATCTAACCCACTATAGAATACTCACTTGTATCCTATACATAACACACTAACTATACTTAACACTAAACTCACTATACCTCACATTTGTTTACACACTCATTCACTTAAACACTCACACTGGACACTCACTCACACACTTGCACCAAGCACACATATACACTTGTGCACTGCTGATGCTGCTAATGCCAATTGCTGCTATTGTCTCTACTGTTACTGCAGCTGCCACTGCAGTTGTTTATGCTACTGTTGTTGCTTTGCTTTCCTGCACTCCCCCCTCTATTACACACACACACACACTATATATATATATATATATATATATACATATACACACATAAACACACACACACTCTCACCTACATATACCAATACCAATTGGTATTCAAGACACAAAACACTCTAACACACAATTAAAACTCATGATACTACCAAGCATCACTATTAGAAATTAGGTCTAGGGATTAACGGATTTTCTATAGGTTTTAGATTGGTTTTGACTCTATAAAGTCTAAAGGAAAGTAGGGTTTTACTTCTTGGGAAGGGCTCCCAAGTACAATCCAAAGGATTTGGATTCAAGAGCTAAGTCCAACTTTTTCTTCTAGTCTTAAGCTTTCTCTAGCAATCCTTCTTGAGCCCTCAAGCTTTTGCTCTTCTTTGGACGAGTTTGGAGAAGTTTTGTGTTGGTTTAAGGTTGTGGGGGAAGTAATTTGGAAGAGGAAATTTGGAGAAGAAGTGGAGAAGAAGGAATGAATTAATGGAGTGTTTTAATTTGAGAAGAAAGAGGGAAATACCTCCTCTTAAGGCTGCCACTAAAGGGGTGGAAAAAGGTCCCTAATTACTTGTTTACCATTGGATATTACCTATAGCTTAGGAGGGAAACAAGGGCTCCTATTGGTTGAGGTTTGGATTGTGAAAATACTAGTTTACCCTTAGATATTTCCATGACTTAACGGTGAAGGAATAGTTCCTATTGGTTGATGGTTGAGGGTTGGGGAAATTACCATTTTACCCCTAGATATTAATCATGAAGAGGTGGGAAGAAAAATATGTAGATATTTTCTAATCCAAGATTAACCCTAACCTAAACATAAATCTTTCATTAAGCTAAACCAAGGTTAATATTAAACTAAATACTAATTAGGATTAATTAACTAATCACTAATTGAAATTTAATTAGTCCTAACAATAACAATTAAATAAACATAATTTAAAATTTTAGGAAAGTGGAGGTTACACATACGCCTATCAGACACATATACTCCAAATAAACTATGACATTTTCAAAATAGGAGATGTATCGGTATTGTCGTGTCCGTATCGCTTCATGTCTTATTCGTGCAACATAGTTTTGATGAGTTTATGCTTAGATCTTCTTCCATAATTATATTTATACCCCATAACCCATTTTGGTGGGTTCCCTTGAAACCTTATGATGAATATGGTGTGTATTAAAAATCCTTTTTCTTATATTTGGAATTATATCCTATTATATTGCCATTATAAGGTATGCATTGTTTGGTGTCAAAGAACGAGAGTGGAAGATTCAGATTTACTCTACTGGGTTATGCAATCATGAATATTAAAGGGATGCTGGTTGCCCGTAAATAGAAATACCATGCAACTTTTGTTGCATGTAGCTTTTGTGTTGATTTAAGTGAGATTGAATACAATGTTTGTTTGCATGTAAATCTTGTAGCAAGATTTACAAATTCATTGTTTGAAAGATGTAATTAGGAAGCTTCGGTGCAACTTTTGTTTATGCAAATACAAATTCATTGTTTGGTTGTGACTTTATGACATCGAATGAAGAGAGTGAAAGGAAATGGTGTAATAATGTTGCCCTAAGTGATGTTCCTGTCATTTTGGCCGCAACAAAAATCATGGTAGTTGGCGTAGTTGATGCAACATTTATTGCAAATATTCCACTGTTTACATCATACCGAACATTGAAAGTGGTATAAATGATGCAACAAATCTTGCATACATTTCCAATTACTGCCAACCAAACACTCCCAAGGAATATACAAAATTAGAAACATCTAAGAAAGACAATTGTTGATTTATGTTTGTTGTTTTGAGTGTTTTTATTGCAGATTGCAGGTAAAGCATCTGTAGTTGACTAGTAGTGACACAGATTAGTTTTCAACAGCCATTTCTCCAACAACCATTTTATTTCTTACAACATAGCCTAATAGAGAGATGGGTAATGTGGGGGTAATATATTTCATAAATGCACTTTTTGGGTAAATCCCTGTAACATAATCTTAGATTGGTAACCATGTAAGTAACTTATATTCAGAAGGTTTTTAGAAAGCCAACAATGGAAGTGATAAGTTAAAGATGTGATACCCCATCCAGAGCCTTTTTCATCTGTTAGCAATAAGTGAACACCAATACCAAGTATTCTTTTCAACATTCTAACGTTTTTGATGCAAACAGAGTAGTTTGGTTGTGTATGGAGTGATGGTATGAGATGGGACTGGTCATATAGTGTTTGGTGACTATTATACTAGGATAGAAAGGGATATTGCTAAAAACTTGTACTCTCTATAGTGTTGACAATAACTTCCGGCATAGTACGCAACACAAGTCTTAGGTAGTTGAAGTAGGACCTCTATGTTTTATTATAATAAATCACGTGTGCCTCTATGTTTTATCTTAAGGTCCAAACTTGCTCATAGTACACAAGTCTTAGATAGTCGAAATAGTGTTCACAAGTGGCTGTATTAACCTGGACAATTGCGTTTCTTGACTTCAGGATGTTCTCCGAAGTATACACCGTTTTAATCATAAAAGTCTTTGATCTTCATGATTGATTATGATGGTGCTAGATATGCATGTGAACTTTTCTTATTAAGTCTTAGATTGTGGACTTGTTTTCAAGGCACGCTATGCCCCGTTTTGATCTGCAAAGGGCTTGAATGACCCGTGATTGATCAATGGTGGGACTAGATATGCATTTGAACTTGTAGAAGTCCTTGATTGCAGGTGCTATTACTTGACAATTTAAGTCTGGTGAACTATTATATTTATTGAGAGTAAACAGTGGGGGAAAAAATCCCCTGCGTTTCAGTTATGGTAATTAACGAACAAAGAGTCAAGTAGAAGGAGAGAAACTCCTAAAGAAACAAAGAGAAAAAAAATGCAAGATACAAACTCTCGCACAAAGTCAAACGAACTATTGGCTAGTTGAAACTTGCTGTAGCTAGAATCCATAGCTTTCATTGATAAGAGTCTGTCATATCATGTAAGTATTGTATTATAATGTTAATATGATGCTTTCCTTTGCAGATCTTAGAAAATTTCAGTTTGAGTTGAACATCAGGACAAACATTGTCTGCATAAGCGACTTAGGTGAGAAGAGTTACACTGTGTTTTCCTATTTCTACTTCTAATATGTTCAGTTAGAGAGGAGATTGCTTTTAACATACAGAGGAAAAGGATACATGTAGACCAGACAGAAATTTAAGAATGATTGCTTTTTCGCTGCTCTTGTTTCACATGAAATGAGTACTATGTTAGTGCGGTTCTTTTTACGCACAGGACAAAAAAGTGTCATTATTTTCCTTTTACTGTCTCTTCCATGATATTGGGTCTGCATCATATGCTCATGGGTGCAGGGTTGTGTATCACGCGTAGGATATATCTTTCTGATTCTCATGGCATTCCTATAGTTCTGCTAGGTTATCCTATGAACTTTAGTTGATCATATTACTGTACTTGATTGAGACAATATTGCAGTCATGAGCCCTTGCCTTTTTATTGTGTAGGCATTGCATTGTTATCCTCATGCAAGTCAGCCTTCAATATTTGATTGAGAGGTGGATATGCTTAGAATACTTATACACAAACATTGGGAATCAAATGATGAAGTTACTTGCTAACTGTGCTATACGCTGAACACTGTATTTTACTTTCTCGAGTATGGTCCTAATGCACTTCAGTGGGAAGGGACTTTCTCAAGCTCAGCACAGTAGAGTTTGATAGCAGTAGAATCTGATTTCTGTATACTGTATGAGCTCATTGATTTGGCTTCAGGTTCCTATGTAAGATATGGCTGCATTTTCTCCCCCTTCTCTATGGTTCATTTGTTTGTTTGTTTCTCCAATGCTCAAACCTGTGCGGTCCCTATTTTACACACTTCGCAGATGCCATTAACTCTCCTCACTTCCATTGGGGGTATACCATAAATATTTTTTGAAGGAAAGTAAAACAACTCTTTGTCTCTTTCCCCTAATTGCTTCCCCTAACTTCAGATTTAACAGCCTCCACATCTCCCTCCCCCCAAAGGTCTACGAATCATTACATCTTCCACCCAATGCAAACTCCTCTCATCCAGAGCACTATGGATGTACTTGTCAAGTTTAGAGCATCCAAGATATATTTTAGTCTCGTAGATTATTCTGATTTCAGGTCAACCCGAATTTGTTGAAAAGCAAAAGTCAAACTCTTTCTCTATATAGTTGCAGCAGAAAATTAGAAAAAGCAAAGCAGCTATTGATCAGGAGAAGAAACATGGAAGAGAGAGAGAGAGAGAGAGAGAGAGAGAGAGAGAGAGAGAGAAGATTAATGAAGACTAGAAATATGTAGAAGATGAATTATGGAGATCATAGAAGAGTGACCAAGAGGAACAACAAATTTTTTTCTCCGGGCAAAAGTATGAACCTATTGGTAGCAACTAATATTTTACTTCTGCTGAATAGGAGGCTCAACTCAATGGGGTAATTTATTAAAGATGATTTAGCATCTTTGCATGAGGGTCTCATTAGTACACAACCATTGTGGGACTAAATGTGTACACATAATAAGTACTGACACACTAAGTTTGACAACTCTTACATTCCCCTCTGGTATCATCGGAGAATACATGTCATGCATGCTCTGATTGTTGCATAAGCAAAAAGTCTGATAGACGCCAGCGACTTTGTAAATAAATTAGTAGTATTGTCTTCAGAACGATTATAAGGATTGCAAATCTGTTTGCTTATAAGTGCTTCTCCAACGAAATGACAATCTAGCTCAATGTGTTTGGTTTTCTCGTGGTAAGTCCGGATTGCTAGAGAATATCAGCTTTGTTATCACAATGCTTAGTCAATGGCTCAGTGTAATCAACACCAAGGTCTATATATTGCATACCACAAGTTACTAGGGCTTCTGTCACATCTGAAATATGTGACCAGAGCTAAGAAACCTACTAAATAGTTCAAAAGGCAAGCGGCTTATCTTTACTCTGTTTCACAATATTCTGTTTCAGTAAGAGTAATATGCCACAGTTTGATAGCCTTTATGCATTTACTTAGCAAATAAATATACAGTTACCTTTTACAAATGTGTAAGAAGTAAGAACCCTTTGAGAATTTGCTATGAGATCCAATTTGATTTCTGCACATCACACCTGAGATCTCCACCCCCCCCACCCCCACCCCCCCCACTCCTCCCTCTTCTCTTCTCCTCTCCTCTCCTCTCCTCTCCTCTCCTCTCTCTCTCTCTCTCTCTCTCTCTCTCTCTCTCAATCTAGTGTTGAGAAACTTCAGTTACTCAACTCTCATTGAGCCGGATAAGCAGTTTCGCCTCATAGAGCTTATGGATTCATGCACATACACACCATTGACGGCAGTCAACAGTGTTGTTCATCCTAATGCAGGAACTCATGCATCTGTGAGCTTCGCCCATGACATTGAATGCTGGTATTTTCGTCTCTATCGAGTCTATTCTCCCAGAAAATCCATGAGTTCTCAATCCCTGAGGACACATGCCAATATGTTATGAGACTCAAATGTTCCTTTCAAGTTCAATGCCTTCAGATTTGTATCCTCCTTTAACTGTGTTGTATGGCGACCAAGTGAGTAGAGTGGGGGCTAGCGCCTAGGGGTCAAGTAGTCAGACACCAATATCTTGTAAGACTTGATGATCCTTTTGTGCTATTTCTCAGTTAGTGGAGGCTTAAGAGAGCAATGTGTAAGCTGAAATTTATGTTTGCTTTAATATATATGAATTACAAAGTTATACGCAAAAATGTGTTATGTTTTTGCAAAGTATGAATACAGTAAGGATGGCACCTTTTGGTTTTGTTATTAGATTTTTATGTAAACATGTGAGAGACATGTAATGAGATTGGCTTGAATGCCTATTTAGCCCGTAATTCAATGATTTTCTTGAATCCTTATTTCTACTTCCCCAATATAATGATAAGGTAACTCAAAAAGCTATGGCTTATCTGGGATGCTATAGACGATGGTGCCTAGGATTTACTAATCAACCCTCCATTTTCTTGGTCAGTGTGATCTGTTTGTTGTTGCATAAGTGTCATGCTGAGGAAGTTGTAGTCATTGGTGGCCTACATGATGCTCCTTTCTATTAATATTTGATGTTTCTATTTGTTTCAACATTCTCTGGTTTTAAATTTGAACTGCTACACAGTTGAATGTGATGCAGTTGCATCTTGTATGTCCAATCTACTCTATTATGTCAGACATAATTACTAAGACCTATGCTGTGTTGGCCCTAGGTCTTGTTGTTACTGCTTCCAACTCCACTTCTGCTAG
The DNA here is from genome assembly GCA_036927795.1 of Iris macrosiphon. Classification (NCBI taxonomy): domain Eukaryota; kingdom Viridiplantae; phylum Streptophyta; class Magnoliopsida; order Asparagales; family Iridaceae; genus Iris; species Iris macrosiphon. Next base: position 154,481,800 of record JAYESA010000001.1, on the reverse strand, counting down.
AGTAAGGTGAAGTTTTATAACCTAGATATCCTCGTCTTTGCTGTGATTTATATGTGAAGTGGGAACCTATGTTAAAATGTAATTTTTGATGAAGTTTGTTGCAGATACATACTTCTTTGTATTTGGTCTTTCTTTTTATGTGAAAAAGACTTTCTTCCCATCATGTTCATGGACTGATTTCATAGAATAAATGCAAGTTTGTAATATCTGATACTCGTAATCATTGCACGAAGGAATTCACTGTATCACTCCTTTTTGGTGAATAGGTGTGGTTGCATATCATTAAACATGGAGGCTAGCTGTTAGATCCTTGCAAATCAGTCGAAGGTTATCAAGGACATTCATCTAATATTTAAGTCACCATGGAGTGTAACAAGCAAGAAGCTATCAGAGCCAAAGAGATTGCAGAAAACAAGTTGCATAACAGAGACTTCACTGGGGCACAAAAGATGGTTCTCAAGGCCCAGCAGTTGTTTCCAGACCTTGAAAATGTCTCCCAGATGTTAACTGTCTGTGAGGTGCATTGCGCTGCAGGGACTAAGGTCAATGGGGAGACAGACTGGTATAGGATTCTTCAAGTAGAGCCTGCAGCAGATGATTCAGTTATCAAGAAACAATACCGGAAGCTTGCTCTTCTACTTCATCCCGATAAGAACAAGTTTGGAGGTGCTGAAGCTGCATTTAAACTCGTAGTAGAAGCACATAGAACATTATCAGATCGAGACAAACGGGCTCTCCATAACATGAAAAGAGGAGTTGGTTTCAGAACTGCCTCTACGAGACCTGTGCAGCAGTCCAACAGGCCTTCATTCACTAAAAAGCAACCTGGGGTTTCAACAAATACTACCTCCACCCAGTTCAATGACATAAATCAGCCACAAGCACCTTCATTTTCAAGCAGCCAGACTTTCTGGACCAAATGCCCTTTCTGTGGCATCAGATATCAGTACTACCAGAGTATAATGAATAGAGCACTTCGGTGTCAGAATTGCTTGAAGCCTTTCATTGCCTATGATTTAAATGCACAGCCTGTTCCTTCTGCTGCAGCTTTTAACCGTACTGGACATGCTCCTCCGGATGCTAATTCTGGAACTGCTGCTGCCATGGCATCTCATGCTAATACGGGTAAAGAGTCCACAGCATCAAAACCTTCGGCAGGAGCTGGGATGAACACTGAGTTTGTTGCTGGATCTAGTAAGAAAACAAAGGAAAATGGCAAAGTGGAAGGCGGCTCGGGGACAGGGAAGGATAAGAAATTTGAGAAGGTGAAACTTCCTGAAGTAAAGAAGAGGGACCAGGCAGTGAAACCTTCAGCTGGTGGAAGTCAAAAGAGGGGCAGGAAGATGGTAGTGGAAACTAGTGAGTCAGAGAGCAGTGACAGTGATGTAGTGGTTGAAGACGGTAATCCTGTAGGACAGGATGCATCAGTTGGCACTACTCCAAGGAGATCAACCAGGCAGAAGCAAAATATCTCTTACAAAGAGAATAGAGGTGGTGATGATGATTTTGTGACTCCTATATCCAAAAAATTGAGAAATGAGGGAATATCAATGAATGCTCAGCAGACAAACGAGGAATTCGATGAAGGAAAAAACAATGGTTTCAAGGTACAAAGAGATGCTGCTATTTCTGCAGACAGGAATGATAAATTAAAAAGAGAGGGCCTTTTTGGAGCTTTACCAAAAGATTCTCATGAAGTACAGCATGATGCAGGTAAGCGAGGGAGAGGGTTGCATACTGATGCCAGTTCAGAGGCAGATGATACTGTTGATTGTAGCTCAGATGCCTCCCAAATTCCAGAAACCATTTCCTATCCAGATCCAGAATTTTGTGACTTTGGAAAAGAAAGAGAGAAAAGCAGATTTGCAGCTGATCAGATCTGGGCAGCTTATGATGAATTTGATGCGATGCCTCGATACTATGCATGGATTAGGCAGGTTTGTAGCCCAAAGTTTATGTTGAGATACACATGGCTAGAGTATGATCCTGTCACTAGGGATGAATCTATGTGGTTTGAAGGGGATCTTCCTGTTGGCTGTGGGAGCTACAAAGTTGGGAAGTCAGATGATACAGAGGACTTCCTTATTTTCTCACATCTTATGCCATTGCAAAAAGGTACAAAGAGAAACTCCTTTGAAATATATCCTCGGAAAAGTGAGGTTTGGGCTCTGTTCAAGGATTGGAATATTGAATGGGCCTCTTGTATGGATGATAAGAGGCACTATGAATATGATGTTGTTGAAGTTCTTTCTGACTTTACCGAGGGTGCCGAAATCATTGCTGTCCGTTTGGTTAAGATAAAAGGGTTTGTTGGCTTGTTTGTCAAATCTACAGACAAAGTAACAGGGTCGCTTAAGATACGTAAATGCGATATTCTTCAATTTTCACATAAAATTCCTTCATATAGATTAACAGGAAATGAAAGAGACGGTATTCCCAAAGGTTCAGTAGAACTAGATTGTGCCTCTTTACCTCCTAACTTTGCAGCAACGTATCCATCCGTTAGTCTTGAAAGTATAAATGTGACAGTTCTTGACTTGGATAGTATGTCCAGTGATTCACATTCTGGTGCTAAAGAGGAACTTCCGAGATGTGCAACCAACAGTTGTAGCTTTAAATTGAATCAGAGGAGTACTCAAGAGGAGGTGCAGAGTAGCAGTTTTCATAACAAGGAAAATGGTGATTGCATGAAGGAATCTAATCACATGAATACTGCACCATACGCTGCTAGTGAGTCTGGGAAGCATGCAGAAAGTGATGAGTTAGCACCCAAACAGCAGGTTGATACAAGAGAAAGGGGTATACATGCTCAAGATCCCAATGCCAATGATGATGATAACCGAACTCGCTCACAACCATTATCTGCAAGCCCTGAAGTTTACGAGTATCCTGATTCAGAATTTTATGACTTTGAAGAGGGGAGGTCGGTTGGGAAGTTTGAACAAGGTCAGATTTGGGCCCTTTATAGTGATATAGATAGTTATCCAAAGTTTTATGCTTTGATTAAGAAACTTGAGTTGAAGAACTTTAAAGTGATTGTAAGATGGCTGGAGGGTTACTCTGACCGAGAGGAGGATGTGCAGTGGTATAGAAAACAATTACCTGTAGGTTGTGGAACATTTAAGACTGTACAACAAAGTGCCGAGTTTGATTCAGTTGATACCTTTTCACATTTGGTGCTTGCAAGACCGATGGTAGGAAGGAAGCATTATGTTATCATTCCAACCGTTGGTGAAATTTGGGCTTTGTACAAGAACTGGAGCATTGGATGGTCATATTCAGACTTGCAAAGTTGTGATCTTGATGTGGTGGAAATCCTTGCTTCTGATAGTTTTGGGTTCAGAGTTTCAGTTTTGACAAAAGTGAATGGTTATAAATTTGTTTTTAAGCCCCAGAAGGGAAGCGGCAAAGAATTGTACATTCCAATTGCTGAAAGCTTGAGGTTCTCTCATCAAATTCCTGCTTTCAGACTTACGGAGGAAAGAGGTGGGAAGTTGCGAGGTTATTGGGAACTTGATCCTGCATCAGTGCCTAATCGGTTTCGGGTTTCCTCTTGAAATGTTCCAGCATCAAGGGAGCTTCTGCATTGTTAAAGTGATTCGGGTTTTGTAGAAGAGCTGCAAATCAGGTTTTGTCAACAATCTTTACAGTGGGTCGAAACATTGTCTGCAATCCTGTCGATCTCCATTCCTTCTACCCTGTTGTTGACAGGCTTAATATTATGTACATGTTTGTTTCCCCCCCCTTCTGTGACCAGTTACCTATTAGCTGTAGATTGAGAAAACTCTTGGTATCTTAACTTTATTGATCAGGTGAGCTTAGGGTAGTCTGTTATGTTTTATGCCAAACTTTGCTAACAATTGCTCAACTACCAAATATGGATGTGTGTGCTGGATTTTGTTGCCAAGTTAGTGAGAAAAGCAGCACCAGAAACCAGCAAGTCATCAACAAGAAATTGAAACTGCAAGTTCTATCTTTGAAATTTTTGTAGCATAATTTTCCTCATTGTTTTTTCGTTGTCATGGAATGTTATTCTCTTGTGGTCTATCCATCCATTGCAGAACTGTTATCAGGTCGAGTTGAGTCTGGGTACTGTTTGTTAGACAGGTACAATCATCCCAGTAACGAAGTCAGGTCCTGCCAGTCGTCTTCCACTTTTGACTGTATATTATTTCTATGAATTTGCCCTTGTGCCTCTGATATGTATGATGGAAGTGGCAGTCATCTGCAATCAGTAGCTAAGGCTAACTAGAGAGATTGTTTGTTAAATTATGTGAACTGCTCCATTTCTGTATGAACTCAAATTGCACATGTTGGTCCTGTACGTTATATCAGGTTCTTTTGTTGCCTATCGTTTTGTTTTTATCCTAAATTGAGTGTGTTGTACAGTTCAACACACTTTCTGATGAAGATGGAAGTGATTTTGCTGCTGCCAAGTTTTTATGGTGTCCGTAACAGATTGGGCTTGGGGAATCCCTCAATCCCTATTATGTCCAATAACCACGTACTTTTTATGTCCAATAACCACGTTTGAAGTTTGAACATTCTCAGTTTTGCGGCCTAGACCCGTTCACTTCTCCACCAAGTGTGTATGGGCACAATAGAGGTCCATTATAAGGCAAAGAAATGTTACTTTTCCAAAAGTGTTTTTTCAATAGAAACTAGGTTCTAGAAAGCTCCAGGAAGGATTTTTTGTAAATTTTTTTTGTATCTCAATTACTTTTGGCTCCATAATGTATATGCAAAATCACAAAATCACTTTTATATTTGGATCCTTTTGGAGCCTTGACATGGACAAGTATATATGTCTGAAATATCAAGAAAGTATTATGTCCAATACGTGTTGGATATGAATACAGATATGGGTACAAATATAATAGGAGTAATAGTGAACGATGTGAAGATAGTATAGTATTCAATTTCGCAAAGACAGACTAGCATAAGAACGAGGGAGGAGGGAGGATTACCGAAATTAAAGGTATTGTGTTATATTATATTTGACTTGCTAGTACAATGTGGGCATTTGGTCTAGTGGTATGATTCTCGCTTTGGGTGCGAGAGGTCCCGAGTTCGATTCTCGGAATGCCCCAAATAATGCTTATTGTTATTTTGTTACTATGTATAAATAAAAACTTTCTAGTACAATATATTATATTATATTTGACTTGCTAGTACAATGTGGGCATTTGGTCTAGTGGTATGATTCTCGCTTTGGGTGCGAGAGGTCCCAAGTTCGATTCTCGGAATGCCCCAAATATTGCTTATTGTTATTTTGTTAGTATGTATAAATAAAAAACTTTGGGAACTTTTTTCCCTCCTAAACACAAAAGTTTCCTAACATTCCCTTGCGCTAGACTCTTCAAATCTCCTCTCTCTCTCTCTCTTTGTGTGTGTCCATTTTTTTTTCCTTTTATTTCTTCTTTGATAGCAATCGCAATGGGAGGAGGAGAAGAAGGAGACGATCATTTCCATGATGTCCATCCTCGCCATCCATCAGCTATATAGCAGGTACATGTTGTATAGCCCCTTCTTCTTCTCTTTCCCCAACAAACAACTTCCTCCTTCGATTTTGATTCATCGTCAAAAAATACACCATCTTTCTTTCTCACTATACCCCCCACATAAAAATCATTCCTTTCTTTTGTTCATGTACCCAAATTCTTCTGATTGGGAAAAAAAAATCTTAAATTTCAGGTGGTGATAGTATACCCAAGTGTTGGATGATATCGAGGAGGACGAGGAGGAGAGAACTGAAGGAGCACATGAGGAAACCGTGGGCTATGTCGCAGATTCCGATGCTGTAGATCGGTGCCCATTACTTCTATGGTCGTTTTTTTTTTGCGAAAGTTGATTATTCTCTCTCTCTCTTTTTATTTTATTTTAATTCTTTGAGTTTAATGATTAAGGCTGGGTTTGGTTGGTGTTGTAAAAGATTACCAAAAGTTGATGCCATAAGCTGCTTAAACAACGTCTTTGATAAAAATATGCTTTTCAGTGCTGAAAATAATCGAAAATGACCAAGCTTGACAGAAGCACAATGATATACTGAAGCAGCTTTTAAAAGCAACCCCTTTCCCTGCTTTCGTAACTAGCCTGCGTCTTTCATAAGCTGTACTAGACCCAGGCTAGTGGGTTTTACAGTTTACAGTCGCACCTATCTTACAAGCACCATTCATCCAAGTACTGGTGAATTCATATTCTGAATGGTTTAGTGGTAACCGTGAAGCATATAATGAGTATTTTTCTGATGGTGATATGCACGTTTCTTGTACCACATCAGCACTCTGTCTTTAATGTGTTTATGATGAAATAGAAGAACTAGACTATTAATCAATAGGCCATACTGATAGTATAGTGTATCCATTATAATGATTTTCAATACTTTTGGTTAATAAGATGGTAGGTAGGTTGTCAACTCGCGTCTCATGTCATGTTGTGCCGCATCGTGTCTTGTATGATACAGTATCTCTAGGAGTTAAGTCTATAATTCCGAATCCACGCACAAATATGATTGAATATAAAATTTTAAATTGATTCATCTTTAAAAGTATATTTAGTTCTAGAATCCAGATTCTTAAGTATACGTTGCACGATTCAAGTAAAAAAAATCCGATACTGTCCATCAATGTATATATATCGTATCGACTACTGATACATAATTGTAGTATCGTATCATATCTTAATTTACATATAATGTATCGCAACATACTAACACTATAGATAATATGGATTTAATACGTTTGTTGTTTCTTTTGACCAAGGTTCAAAGTATTGGTATCGGAATCGGTATTGGACCATTCGTATGAGTATCGGGATCGGCGGTATCGGTAGTATCGGCGGTTTCGGTTCGGAGTATCGGATTTTTTGGTATCGGAAATCAAACAACTATAAGTAAATTATTAACACTTTAGAAAATATATTTTATACATTTATGCATAATTTAAAGTATTTTCAGTGTTGTTTCTTAGTATTTTTGAAATTGAATGAAATAATAGTCACATTGTCGATGGATTTATATGTGATAGATAAGTTTTTCTCTTTTATATGCTTTTACAACCTTGCTATGCTTTTACACCCTTGCTAATTGGTCTTTTTAATTCAATTTTTTTTACCGAATTGACCGGAAAAGAGACCTCTAATGTCGGTATCGGTCAGTATCGGAACATGCCAAACTGTATCGGTATCGGCCGTATCGGATTGGTATCGGCCGATACTTCAAACTATGCTTTTGACACGAGCTCTATTATCTTGCGTTTTCATCCTTATCCTTGGATGGTGTCGAAGCTTGTCTTGTATAAGAAATAGTGTTGTTTGTGGCCTTAACAAATTGATCTTATGTTGAGCTATTTTAATTACATAATCCATTTTAGTGAATGGAAGAAAAGATTCAAATAGTTCAGGAACCAAAAGCTTGCGGCGTTCTTGCAGCTGTCGTATAGTCCATTCGAGTGATAATATATCATTGTGATGTCACTAGGAAGATTTCATCAAAAGAAATTAAGTTGAAAGTACTTTTGAATGTCATGAAAATGCTTCATTTTTTGCTCTGAATCTGGGTTGGGATTGGTTCACAAACCAAGAGAATTTTACTCCGCGTACTAAGATCTTACAATCTGAATCATGAATCTTGTGATATAGAGCATCTTCCGGTCTTTTGAAGTCTCACACAAGTTGGGCTGTTAACATGATAAATGAATCATAAAAACCATATCACATCAGACGTTGTTTCTATGGTTCCTTCTTCCTGTCTTTCTCCCCTTTTCTGTTTCTAGGTGTACTTCGGTTCCCTACTGATAGTACAAGACGGTATCTTGTCTAAACAAATGATTTAACTTCTGTTTTAAGTGAGAGAGAGAGTATAAAAAGGACATAAACATGAATAGAACTTTTGCCACACATGCATATGGTTTATGTCACCTCCCGATTCCGTGGAATCGATAGTCGTCTCCCGGGCGTGACGTCGTGTGGGCCTAGGTTACGCACCGCACAAGGTTAGGCATTTTTCTTTTGCATAACGAGCACATATTCAGAGTACGCAGATAAATTGGAAGCACAAGTTGAAACATGGAAAAGTTCTCTTTTTATTGATAATGAATACCTATTACAAATTCGTAGGGACCAAAGCGAGGACGAACGGCCCTGCGGGACCGGGACATGACACATTGTGGGTAAAAGCACAGTTGAATACACCCCTTCCATGACTCTTATTGATGTCTTGCATGCTCCATTTTTTTTATTAATTTATTGTTCATTAGTGTCATTGTTCTTCAACTTAATTGTGTTATTTCTTTTGACATTCCTAAGATAATTTTTCAGAAGAAGGGAACGGAAAGACGGTTAGGGACTGACACTTGGCATATAAAGGCTATGGTACTTGGATAGAGGTGGAATGGATGCAGCACTGGCATCACTGGTAGATGAAGCACAACATAATGAGCCGCGAAAGACTGTAGAAGCAGAATTATTACTCTAACATCAGCGTATGAGACACTCTTCATTCAGTCCACTGAGTCGGATGTATCCCTCTATATATCAAAAGGCTAATAAGCAAATGATGCTTGTGCATTTAGAAAACATACCAGAAGCTCGTATGTGAGTTCTGAAAATATAAGTTTAGCTGCTTTTGATATGATACATTTTGGTGTGTGGGGACCTTGTCCTGCAACTACTGTTAACGGTTTTAAGTGGTTTGTCACCTTTATTGACTGCTACACTCGTGTCACATGAGTATATCTAATGAAGAATAAGAGTGATGTATTCGCATGCTTTCAAGATTTTTATCGCAGGGTTACAACACAATACGGTGCTAAGATGAAGGCTGAGGTCTGACAATGGAACATAATACACCAACAAGGCTATTGAAGAATACTTATCAACCCATGTGATACAACATCAGACTTTATGTGCCTATACACCAGTTCAGAATGGCTTGGAGGAGGGGAAGAACAAGCACCTGTTAGAAGTGGCACGGTCAATGATATTTGCTATGAATGTTCCTGAACACTTGTGGGGACATGCCGTGTTGACGGCTCCATATCTCATCAACAGAATGTCCTCTCAGGTGTTAGGATGGAAGACACCGTTTGAGATACTTACAGGTGAGAACAAGTACATTATTCTCCCAAAGGTATTTGGATGTGTCTGTTTTGTGAAGGATAATAGGCCTGCGGTGGAAAAGTTGGACCCTCGGGCAGTGAAGTGCGTCTTTGTTTGCTACTCAGGGACTCAGAAGGGATACTCTTACTGGAGTTATGTGGAGCGAAGGCTCTTTGTGAGTATGGACGTTACATTCAAAGAGATGAAACCATACTACCACAATGGTTCAGGTGAAGGCTCCGCATTTGGTGACACACCTAACACAAGAGGTGTTAGGAGTGAGGGGAAGATGGGCCCAAGCGTGATTGTCGGGTCAGTTCCATGCCCAATGATGGAAGTTGGTCCAAGGAAACAGGGGAGAGATAGCGAGGGGGAGTGAAGTGATGAGGAAGCTCACAACGAGGAGGAAGAAAGTGATGTTGCAGTACAGGAGGAGGAACAGACTACAGAAAAATCTACATAGCTCCAAGTCTACAAAGAAGAAAGCATCAGTCCACTACTGTGCATATTGCCCCTACTGTGCCATGTCTCGCGCCTAACCCTGTCCCAACACCTTAAAATGCATCTCCCGCACCAGATCCCTCTGATTCGGATGGTAAGATATCGTCTCCTTGTCCTTCTCCTATTCCCTTAAGGAGATCTTCTCACAGTAATGCGGGAAGATCCCTAATCGTTATAGTTATGAATATGACATCGCCCATTTTTATCCTACTCTAATATATTTCCTACTAATGGAGCATTCATTGCATCGTTAGACACAACCTCTTTGCCTAAGTGTTGACAGGAAGCGAAGGAAGATCCGAGGTGAAAAGCTGCAATGTTGGAGGAACTTGGGACACTTGAAAGAAATAGGACATCGAAACTTGTTCCATTACCTAAAGGAAAGATAGCAGTTGGATGCAAACGAGTCTTCACAGTAAAGAAAATGCCAGAATGAAAGGTTGAGCGATACAAGGCAAGATTGGTTGTAAAGGAATTCACTCAGTCCTATGGCATCGACTATTATGAGACATTTGCTCCAGTAGAAAAGATGAGCATTGTAAGAACACTGGTTTCTCTTGCAGCAAACTATGGGTGGCAACTTCATCAATTGGATGTGAAGAATGTCTTTCTTCATGGAAATATACAAGATGGAGTATACATGGAGTTGCTCCCGAATTTTTGCACGAAGCAGTCAACAAGAAAGGTGTGTAAGCTAAAAAAATCACTGTATGGACTCAAGCAATCTCTTCGGGCCTGATTTGAAAGATTTAGGAAGGCTATCATGGGCATAGGGTACATTCAGACCAATGCAGATCACACGGTCTTCTTTCGACATGCGAGATGCCACGTCACCATACTTACAGTATATGTAGATTTGATCACATGTGATGAGAAGGAAGAGATTACCCAGTTGAAGTCAAAACTTGCAAAAAAAATTGAAGTAAAGGACTTGGGAATGATGATGTATTTTCTCGGGATCGAGATGGCTCGAGGAAGAGATGTGATCGTCTTATCTCAGAGGAAGTATGTACTAGATCTGCTCACAGAAACTGGTATGCTGGGATGTTGATCGACAATCACTCCAATCGATCAGAAAGATAAGTTAAGGGCAGAGACATGAGAGACGGTTGATCGTGAGAGATATCAGAGACTTGTAGGAAGATTGATTTATCTAGGCCACACTCTCCCTAATATCTCATTTACTATGAGTGTAATGAGTCGCTACATGCATGGTCCAAGGAAGGGCCACATGGATGCAGTTTTTTATATTCTGAGATATCTGAAGGGGGCTCCTGGAAGAGGGATATGGTTCAAGAACAACGGACACATGGGTGTTAAGGGGTACTGCAATGCAGATTGAGCAAGCTACATTAACGACAGAAGGTCTACCTCTGGTTACTGTGTCTTTGTGTGTGTGGAGGGGGGGGGGGGGGGGGGATAACCTAGTCTCATGGAGAATCAAGAAACAGTATGTGATAGCACGATCGACCGCTGAAGCAGAATATAGAACTATGGCTCTGGAAGTGTCAGAGTTGTGTGTAAAAAACACTGCTGACAGAGTTGAAGCTGGAGCAGAGAACATCATTGGGCCTTCTGAGTGACAGTCAAGCTGCACTAAGTATAGCTAACAATACAGATCAGCATGGCAGAACAAAGTACATCGAAATCGATCGGTTCTTCGTCAAAGAGAACCTAGAGAAAGGGATATTAAAGCTCGATCATGTTCGTTCAGAAGAGCAAGTCGCAGATTATCGTACTAAATGTCTTAATTCATTAAGTCTTTCTAAACAATATGACAAGATGGGGATGATTGATATCTATCGTCCATCTTGAGGGAAAGTGTTGAGAGTATTAAAGGATTTTTTAGTCCCACATGGAGTATACTATATATATGTAGCTCCACATTAATAATAAACAAGCCAAGTATTCTACTAAATTTCTATTAAATCCATAATGTTGCTATGAAACTAATTTCAAAGAACCAAGCTCTTTCTATTACCCATTTTAACAGATGGATGCAGAATTCTGAAGTATCAATAGAGAAACCAGGATAAAAGGCTGAAGATAAGATAGGTTGCTAAGATTTTCAGGCATTTAGTACCCAATTCATATACAAATATCTTTCTCATGCATGTAGTAGCCGATACATATTTACTTTTCTCATTAACACCATAGAAGGCATCTCTCATTGTTATCTAACACCTACAAACTATTGAAAAACGCCCCCAGTTGAACTAAACTGGACCAGCATTCATCTGTCCTTGGATAACCCGGGCCCTCCATGTGAAACATTGAAGACACAGTGAATTGGTTCCTATTGCAATAGCAAAGCCGACCAAAGATGCAAACAGAATCGCAAGGACTGCTTTCACTTGAAGCTGCACAAGGATGAAAACAGTGAATACTTAATAGATGATACCATGCGAGCAATTTGAAAGCTTCAAGAAGACCATGATCAAAGTCAATACTTAGCTTACGATGATAATTCATAACTAAATTAGAATTTTGTGTATAGAGATTAGCAAACTTATCTTCTGGATCGTTTCTCTCTATACACAATCATAGGTTCCTATATATGTTATTTGTGGCCAATTAATTTGTGTTTGCTTTCCCGACTCAACTTCCAGGTACACATAATATGAAGTGATACTGCACATATTTTGGTAGCACGCTGTCCTACAGATATATGTTTTGCCAGCTATATATCACACAGATTGTGTGATTAAACTTCCTGTCAATCTTGAGTTCAGTGGGATTCAGGTGGCAGGAAGGAAAACAGAAGATAGTATAGAAGGTTTGAAGGTATGTCGCATTCAAAAAGGATGAGAAGAGAGGAAGATTATGTAAAAAAGGGTGTTGGAACAACCACATCTATAAAGAAATTATGGATTCGAACATCTAGTAGAAGACCTTGAATAGCAAGGACTTCTCGATATTACAGTTTTTATTTCAAGATTGCAAACTAGAATTTATTCTTCGAGTTCATAGAATAGCAACCCCATATATGTACTTGCCTGTACATTTTGGTACCCGATGAAGTAGTGGAAAAACTGAATACCACTGTAAGAAGCAGGTCAATAGACTATTACAGGGATGCAAGTTTTTCCACATCACTAAATATACGGGCCAACAAAATCCTGTCTACAATAATTTTACGTTACTAGATTCTTAAGTAAATAATGATGTCTTCATTTTTAACCAAAATACTTGATGATAATTTACTTTAGGCAGCTGCTTTAAATCAAATTTAGAGTGCCAAGTAAATAACTTCCTCACCATAGAATAGAAGAAATGGAGGGATATGGCGAAAAGTGAGAATTGAAATGCAGCATAAGCCCAAACATATTCCCTGCATGCTGCAATTTAAAAAACAAACGATCTAAAGAACAAAAGCGGATTGGTAACCATCACCCTTAATAAATTTCATTACCTAAGACAATTGAAAATGCTGATCCCAACAATGCCAGAGTAAATGAAAATGGAGCAGCAATCATTAGTGCATGAGATCTCATATCAGTGACCTGTTGTAGAAGAGAAGAGAACCATTAGCAAACCAATGACAGCCAGGGGTTAAAGGAAGTAGTATGAGAGAGCATGTCCTAAACCAATAAGATTAACCATTTCAGTCCTATGAACAAATAAATGGATTGTGTGGATTAAGAAAATCAATCATTATGGTAAATGCATGTATTGTAAATGTAGAAATGGAGTCACATTTTTACTACAATACCTCTGAATCTATTGTCCGGTTTATCACATCATCATGCTTTATCAATTTTTACTACATGATAGATTAATACAAAAAATGACCACATAAATGCTGAAATTTCTTCAGTCATACTAAATGGAGAGAATATCACAAAAAGATTTGACCAGGACATATCCAAGATATTTTCTCAAAAAGGTCAGAATCGTACATTCATTTCCTAAGAAACAAGCATTAGGATCAGCTAATTAACTAAAAGGTAAATATGTATTCAAATGATTCAGATGAGCAGAATGCCGGAGAAAAGTTGATAAGTCCCACCTCTTCGTTGAGCTACGAGGGAAAATATGTTCATATTTGTTTGTGTTTACTGTATATATTTTTTTAAATGGCTAAGATGCAGCATAAAAGTTGATAACTCCAACTCCTCGTTCAGCTATAGATCGTCATTGCTAGAAGCCAAATATTGATCAGGTTTATAGGTGATTGAAATTGTTTACTCGGGTAAATGAACAACATATAGATCTTACTTTCTTGAATATTGTTAAAAGAAAAAAAGCTCAATAGTCGATCATTTTTCTATTGTAGAAAGAAAGTAATTGATTTATTTATTTCTCCAGAGGGAGTACATATATATAGGAGGATTATTTTCTATCCGATGTGGGACTAAATAAGTCCCTATAACTCAACACCCCTCCTCAAGTTGGGCGATAGATATCAATCATCCCAATCTTGTTACAAAAGATATCAAACTCTCTATGACCTAAACATTTAGTTAAACAATCAGCTAACTGCTCCGCTGATTTTACATAGCTCAAAGTCAAAATTCCTCTATTCAGCTTCTCCTTGATGAAGAACCGATCAATCACCACATGTTTGGTGCGATTATGCTGAACTGGATTGTTTGCAATATCAATTGCTGATTTGTTGTCACATCAAAGTTGCAGTGAGTCTCCTCTAAACAAATGCATCTCAGACAACAAGCTCTTCACCCACATCATCTCGCACAGGCTAACTGTCATAGCCATGTACTCGGCCTCAGCTGTAGACCTAGCCACTACATCTTGCTTCTTGCTGCGCCAAGATACAAGATTGCCTCCAACAAAAACACAATAACCTGTAGTGGACCTGCGATCGTCCATACAACCCGTCCAATCGGCATCACAGTAGCCTTCAACTCTCAGATATCCAGAACTTCTGAACCATAACCTCTTTCTTGGACTTCCTTTAATATACCAGAGAATTTTGCAAACCGCCTCCATATGCTACTCTAGGATCATGCATATATCTACTCACCACACTCACGACCTGAGTAATATTAGGTCTCGTATGGCATAAATATATAAGCCGGCCAACTAATCTTTGATATTGCTCCTTCTCACCGGATCACCACCCTCGACACGCAACTTGTGATTATGCTCGATAGGAGTAGAAGCAACCCTGTAACCCATCATCCATGTCTTTGAAAGAAGGTCCAGAACATACTTTCGCTGAGAAAGCACTATACCCTTTCGTGACCTTGTAATTTCAATTCCGAGGAAGTACTTCAACTGTCCCAGATCCTTGACTTCAAATTCCTCTCCAAGTTTTTTCTTCAACCGTAGGATCTACTCAGTATCATCTCCAGTAATAACAATATCATCAACATAGACTGTAAGAACAGCAATACGAATCTTGAAGTGTCTGTAAAACACAATATGATCTCCATTGCAATGCTTATACCACATACTGCAAGCCTGAATCTATCAAACCATGCACTCGGAAACTGCTTTAACCCATAGAAAGACTTCTTCAATTTGCATACCTTTCCAGTTGTAGCAAAGCCTGATGGAATCTCCATATACACCTCCTCTTGGAGATCCCCATGCAAAAAAGCGTTCTTGACATCTAGCTGGTGTAGTTGCCAATTGAAGTTGGCAACACAAGACACCAACACTCGCACAGTGCTCATCTTTGCTACTGGAGCAAAGATCTCGTCATAGTCGATACTATAAGTTTGGCTGTAGCCTTTAGCAACCAATCTGGCCTTGTACCTGTCAATCTTGCCCTATGGAGTATGCTTAACAGTATAAACTCATCTACATCCAACAACACGCTTTCCAGCTGACAGTGGTACCAGATTTCATGTGTCGTTCTTTTTCAAGGCTTGAAGTTCCTCCTGCATGACACTCAACCACCTAGGATCTTGCTTAGCTACCTGCCAGTTGTTAGGTACAAGCACTGAATGCAATGATGCAATAAAGGACTTATATGCAGATAGAATGGATGCATATGAAATATAATGTGCAATGTCAGCATCCTAACTGCCAAACTTAGGTGAAAGTTTTTCAGCATTGACTCTAGAAGTTCTATGAAGCAAGACATGAGTATTAGAAGTATCAGGGGAGGAATTGTTACCAGGTGACTCAGGTGGAAGGGCTGAAAAAGGTCATGGAGAAGAGGGACTTGGGACATCAACATTTGTGGGTACTGACATAGGCACAGAAGGAGGAAGCTAATGCTGCTCATGCTCCCTATATAC
This sequence comes from Iris macrosiphon, assembly GCA_036927795.1. NCBI lineage: Eukaryota > Viridiplantae > Streptophyta > Magnoliopsida > Asparagales > Iridaceae > Iris > Iris macrosiphon. The sequence goes on along the minus strand of JAYESA010000001.1, from coordinate 154,465,994 downwards.
TCTCAGCTCCCACTGACTGTTGGCTCCCACTGAGACACCATCACTGCTCGGTGACTCAAAAGGATATGGAATCATACCAACCACGTTGCCACTCTCATTCTCCCCCTCTACTAGCATCAGTAGAGCCATCGTCGAACAAGGAACTTAACTCCGTCTTCTCCCCATAAAATGGTTCAAACTCCCGAAAGGTCACGTCCATACTGACAAACCATCTTCTTTCAGTGGGACACCAACACTTGTATCCTTTCTGACTTGATGAGTAGCCCACAAAGATACTTAACTGCTTGTGGATCCAGCTTGCTCACCATTATTCTGTGATCTCGCACAAAACATGTGCAACCAAACACTTTGGGTGGAACAATAAAAACTTTAGAGCCCAAAAGCATCTCACATGGTGTCTTCATCCCTAATACTCTTGACGTCATTTTGTTGATTAGATTAGATAAGTTGCTGTCATAACAGCCTCACTCCACAAGAACTTCGACACATTCATTGTCAGCATCAAAGAACGTACGGCTTCTAATAGATGCATGTTCTTGCGTTCAGCCACCCCATTCTGAGCAGGAGTGTCTAGACAAGTGGTTTGACGAAGAATTCCATGACTAAAGATGAAATTAGCAAATTTCTTGTTGGTGTACTCGGTTCCATTATCTGTTCGAAGAATCTTCACATGTACTCCAAACTGGGTCTTCACATACGCCGAGAAGTCTTGAAAATATTTGTACACCTCATATTTTTGCTTCATCATATAGATTCAGGTTATACGTAATACAACCAGCGACTCGCAGACTTGGAGCGAGGACGGCCTTCTGGTGCGCCTATATCAACACAGAGTCCACCGACGTCACTGCCTTCTCCATCGACATCGGTGTCGATTCCACGGGAGCAGTATGAGCTGTTCTTATCCTTCATGCGCGCCGGTGGTCAGCCTTCTGCAGATCCGCAGTAGTATAGCTAGTTACTGGATATTTGTATTTTTTTTTATTTAGGATGAGATTGTATGGATATATATTTGCCGTATTCTTTACGATGAGATTTGCTGGATGCTTTCTTTTCTTCAAATTTTATTATATTATTCATATTAAATATGTTATTTTACCGGTGTTGAGTGTTCAACCCAAGGGGGTTGGCAAGCCCAAAAATTCAACGGAGGGTTGCTCCGGGTCTATTTGTACTGATTGTGATTTAATAAACTGCAGGAATAATAGTTTGGACACAATTCAGAATTTATTTTTTTATTTCTTTTCTGTAAAATTAGCGACATTTTTAGCGACGTTTAGCGACGTGTAGACACGTCGCTAATGACGTCGCTAAACATGTCGCTAAAAACGTCGCTGTACGTCGCAAATTGCTGACATGACAGTATTACCAGGTCATTAAAGACATCGTTGTAACGTCGCTATATAAGTTGCTAATTAGCGACGTTTAACGATGTTAATTAACGTCGCTAATTAGTGACGCTGCGTCGCTAAACATCGCTAATTTTAGCGACACATTTAAGTCGCTAAAAAACGTCGGCATAGCGACGTTTTTTCTTTTAGCGACTTGCTTTTTTCCGACTTCTTTGAAATGTCGCTAATTAATTAGCGACGTTTTTTCGTCATTTAGCGACGTTTTTAAACGTCGTTAATTTGACTTTTTTGATAGTGTACGCAGTCCTGCCCTATAATGAAACATCGTGTCATGTGGGTGTCATGGTCCAATGAGATATAAAAAAAATACCACAATTAGGAGGTATTTCGCTAAAACTAAGTCAACATACATATAAATAATAGAAGATACGAAAGACAACGAACACCGTCGTTTGCACCCAAGTCATGCTTAGACGCACAATTTATATGAAAATAATTTATGCAACAATAAAATAAAATGCTGAAATAAAAATAACATGACAGTAGATATAGCAAGGTATTTTGCCTGTTGTCCGACCAGAGTTTAGACAATGTCCTGGCAGTGAATACGCCAAGTCAACAATAGCACAAAGAGGGAAAGATATACGAACATCTCCGGATGCTGAAATAAACATCACCAAAATTCTTGAAATAAAAGATAGTCAAAAAACACAATCCTTTTGTCCAATTTAGATACAGGGGTAAAACGATAATTTTGGATCAAAGCGGGGTCTATTTGTGGCCACTTTGCACCGAAAAATATGTCAATATCAAAAGTCTCTAAATGGGATAAATTATAGCTCAAACAAATCTTAATCGATGACACGAACTCAGCGGTATATCCTGTTTTGGATTTCGGTGAGCCGATCACAAAATCGCTCGTCAAGTTGAAACATGGGGCCCGCGAAACGGTGTTCCGTCGAGTAACTCGGAATCAGTCAAAACTTGGGTCACATGACAAATCAAATGCTACGAGTCCAATGACGCAAGTTTCGTGGCGATCCGACGAGCGCATACAAACTAATGGAAAAGTTTCAAAAGTGGCCGATACGGAATTTTTGACGGATATTGGTTGATTTCGGCGTGCACACATGTCCAAATCAACTTCCGCGAAAGTCGACACGTCATAAAATACTATACGCGTCTTTCGGTGCAATTGGTACGTGACGAGAAGGTTCCGTTTGACGCAGCGCACTCCGTATCGCAAAATTTTAGTTTCTGAAAATATTATTTTTATTCAACTTCTAACAGGTTTTATTCGATGAATACATCGAGCTAAATAAAACTAAAAGAAATATGGATAGAACAACTCAAGTTGGATACATCGAGCTAAATAAAACTAAATAAAACTAACAGGTTTTATTCGATGAATACATCGAGCTAAATAAAACTAAAAGAAATATGGATAGAACAAACCTCCCCATGGCCTTCTCCTGAAAAAAATACATATCCCGATAAAAAAGAACAGTACAATTTAATTAATCAATGAGAGAGCTAACATAAAGTAAGTTGACCGAAAACGAAGGGACATGCAATACAGATGACAAAATAACATATGAAGTACAATGGACCGAGTCGCGTTGCGGCGCGGCGCAAAAAATGACAAGCTCCTCGGGCACTTTGGTCCCCCCTAGTCAGCCCCACAATAAAACTGCAAATCTATTATAGGGGGAAGGTGGTGTTCGCGGAGGGTTTCGTCGCGCGCGACAGGCCCGTCCGCACGGAGGCGAGGATTTGGACGACCCCGTGCTCCATGATGCGTCCAACGCGGCTGACCAGTGCGCGCGGCGCCGCGCTGAGGCGACCCGCGCATCGAGCGGCGGCATCGCTCGAGCGAGGCGAGGGATTCCAGGGGCGCGGTGCGCTGCGTTGCAGCAGATTTTGGCGCGCGCGCTGCTTCTAACAGGTTTTATTCGATGAATACATCGAGCTAAATAAAACTAAAAGAAATATGGATAGAACAAACCTCCCCATGGCCTTCTCCTGAAAAAAATACATATCCTGATAAAAAAGAACAGTACAATTTAATTAATCAATGAGAGAGCTAACATAAAGTAAGTTGACCGAAAACGAAGGGACATGCAATACAGATGACAAAATAACATATGAAGTACAATGGACCGAGTCAGTACCCCTGATGGGTTGGGATGTCCCATCAGCAATCTGAACTGTCTCGGGATGCATATACTTGCTCGGATAATATAATGCAAACTCACTAGATGCACATGTGATATGTCTAGATGCACCTGAGTCTATGATCCAACCAGTATGAGATTTAGTGGATGCAAGTGCCTGAACTTATGTACCATTGCCCATATGAGCAGCAGCGTAACCAATAAAGTTACCAAGGTAGGTAGTGTCATCCAGATCCGGAGTAGCCTATCCCTTGCCCTAAGAACTCTCAACCTGAAGCTTGAACTGACGTAGTTCCTCTAGCTCTGTCATCTCAGCTCCAGTCATCTCAGTAGTGGTCTCCTTTGCCACAACTAGGTGAGCAACTCCCTGGCTGCCACGTCCCCTGCCTCCTTGACCTGCACGTCCACCTCTCTGTCCTCTGCCTCCTCGGTCACGACCATAATTGCGAGGTTGAGGGCAGTTGTAGCTTAGGTGCCATTTCTTTCCGCAATTGTAGCACTCCCTGTCATCGCTGATAGGAGCACTATGAATCACCAATGCCGAGCGGACAGCGGGTGAGGTCTCGCCTTTCATCACCTTCTGTTTGATCTCCTCTTGCTCCATCGATGCAACAGCCTCATCCAGGGATGGAAAAGATAGCAGATGAAACATTGCTGCCCTCCTAGCCTCAAACTGCAGGTTTAGACCCTTGAAAAAATGAGCCACACGCCTACGCTCAAGGTACTTTTTACTAAGGAGAACATCTGCCGGATTTTGCAATGATAGCGGATCAAAGTGGTAAAAGTCCGCCCATAAGCAACCTAACTTCACTGCATACTGGAAAACTGTCTTCTCCCCCCTGTGTGGTAGTATCAATATTTTTTTTCAACTTCTATCATCAGCATGACACTCTCAGGTCCAGATTACATCCAAGCCAATGTCTTCCAGACATCAGCTGCACTGCAGATAGACTCCACCATTCCAGCTATGGATGGAGACACAGAAGTCAGCAGCAAAGAAACCATCAGAGAATTAAGGTGACTCCATGTGCTCCACTCAACACTTGTCTTATCCTCTGGCGCAGTGCACTCTTCCTTCACATATTTTTCAAGTCCCTTGGTCCGAAGGTTCAACAACGCCCTCCTAGACCAACTTAGATAGTTTTTCGTCCCCTCAAGTTTGATGTCATTGGACAACAACTCTATCTTCTTCATCACCTGCGACGGTTCTGGTGCAGGCACGACTGCCCTATTGGATGAGGTCTCCTCCGATTTGGCCTGAAACATCCTGGCAATCCCCTCTGTCACGCCCCGAGGCGTCCCCCGAGTCGTGACCGCCGTGCGGGCCTGGGGTTGCGCCCGCACAAGGCTTTAATGTTTTGCATAGCAAGCACATATTCAGAGTACGCAGATAAATTGAAACACAGATTTGAAACATGAAAAAGTTATCTTTATTGATAATGAACATCTATTACAAACTCTTGAACGAGTTAGCTAATATGCCGAACGGCTTACAAAAGAGATGACTCAAAATGAGATAGCAGTCCTGTACATTACATCCCTTTATAAACTCAAAATGATAAGGACCTCCTGGCTGGAGGATAGCTTTGCCACGGAGCTGCATTTGTGTATGAAGAGTTGCAAGCTCCTGACTTGAAGATGCTTCGAGGGCGCGGTGAAGATGCGCCAACAGCTGGACTGGATCGGGAAGACGACTTCGGCTCCTCGCTCGGTTCGCCTTGGTGCGGAGAACCTGTTTCAACGAGGGTCAGCATATCGAAACATGCTGGTGAAGGCGAGCTAGCCTGACTATACCAATCAACACGTTGTTTGAATGAAGCATGCATATTTGTGGGTTTCTAGTCTTGCCTTAGTTCATTTACAAGCAACAGCATATATGTGAAATACCGAAATGAACTTGCCACCGTTCGGTGGATTTTACCTGACCGTCTGAATTACCTGCACAATACTTACCTTGCCTTCCCTGCCACGAAGACACAAGTTAGTATGCAACAGGTTTAAATATACACGATGATCACTGGCTTGGTTGCCATAATGGACTAGTCTGTGACGAAAATGGTTTGCTACGTGATAGTACGTGAGGCGCCGCATACCACCTTGTCCAAGTACGTGAGACTAAACATGAGTTCCGTCCGGAACCGGAACGGTGCCAGTGCCCCAGCAGCCGCCCGCAGGAACTATACCTTGTGCACAAGTTGTCCGTGATGGCACATTAACAATCATTCGCCCGGAGGCTACGTTAACAATCGTTCGCCCGTAGGCTACGTGATTACAAGACAAGCATTGCATGATTCATTGTACATTGCATTTACGTTAAATTCATGCATCAGGATATACGTTTAATCTTGTATCTATGCATATGATGAACATTTCGAACGAACAAGCATGCAAAGATATAACCGTTCACAAGTTCAGTTAACAAGCATAATATACCAAGTCTATTCTCTTTTATCTTGGTTTCTTTTATTATTACTTGGTATCGTTTGATCGGGGCAAAGAAGAGTTCAAGCTTTTAGGGTGTGAAGCTTGGAAGCAGGACTAGCTAATCGGGTTGGTAGCCACTCACTTAGATTTTTGGAAGGGAGAAGGAAAGAGGCGCTTCACGACTCCGCTCGCAAGCCGCCTACTGCTCGTTCACCTGCACACAAACAGCTCGATTAATACTTCTTCCTCTCTTTCCAATCTCGGAATAGAAGTGCAAGTCAATGAACGAAAACAATGAAAACCATCGAAACCGTTCAAGGAAAACAAGCAAATCCCAAAACCAACTCAAAGCACGAAAGCAACAAGCGACATCGAAAATCGAGGCAATAAAAGATAGCAGCGGAGAGGTCCCTCCTGACTCTGCCGCTAAGCCGATCCTTGGGGCGCGGTCCACTGAATATGGGAATCGATTCCGAAGAAACAAATCCATAACGAGGACGAGTTCTTAATTCAATCTATCCCGATCGAACGATACCGTCTTGTGTTTCTTAGCCGCGCTCTCCGCACCGGGACAACGGGGCGCTACACCCTCCAGTATCTCCTTCAGCTCCTGACTAGTCACAGGTGTAGTGCCCCGCTCCGCGTTGGCACTATGTACAAGAGATCGGTTTGCTGATTCAAAAAGTAAACCTTCTTGAAGAGCTCCTTGTTGAACCAGAAGATGACTGATCTAGGTGAGTGAGCAGAACTTCATTCTCTGATTCTTGCACGCCTTAATAATGAATCTGAGTTTTTGTAATGCTTGTTTGCTAAATAAATAATGTTCGCATTGAGAATGATAGAACAAGAACTACATGCTTAACTAGAGAACTTGTATGCTTGCCTAAAAGAGATAGAACCATTGCCATACTAAGTCAAGAAGAAATGTTGCATGCTTAGTTACACGGACACCGCTATCGAACGAACCGCTGCCATGCTAATAAACAAGAGTAAAAGAATGTTCATATGTTTCCATTGTATGCTAAACAAGAGTAGAACTGCATGCTTAGCTAAAAGAGATAGAAGAATCGTGCCATGTTTTGCTTGTCATTGATGCTTGAAAGATAGAACTGTTTGAATAACTTATATTGTATGCTATTGAACCTATCGATTGATTGAAAGAAGATTGAACCTATCGAAATGATTGAACCTATCGAATTGATTGAAAATAAGAGAATTGGGAGCTCTGGCTCTATCGCTTGATTGAATGTTTGCTTGTTCATGGACATGTGCATCATATAGTCTTTATTTGATAGAATTGTATTCATGCATTGGTCTGACAACTTGTGCACAATGTATCGGATCTTTCAAGCGGTGTCCTGGGACACTGGGAACCGTTCGTCCTGGGAGAGACTAATTGAACGCCGAGACTTGAAATCCTCGCGATTAGGGGGGCGTGGCTTTTAGTGTAGTGCTGAACCATGAGTCTCGGCTGCTATTTTGAGGTATTTTAGTGCATAGCAACCACGGGTCTCAGCAGCTATTAGTCGATCCGTCATTAGTGAGAAGGGCTTGTATGTCCCAATTGCTAATCCCGATGACCCACACTCGGGGGCCATCATATAGTTAGGGTGCATGCTAGGCTAGTCTTCTTGCATACCTAACTGTTTGATGCAGAGACGGACGAAAAATAGAGCCTTATTCATATATATGCAAATTTTGCTAACTTGTACGTCTGCTGCAGGGATAACCGTACGGTAAAGGGTAAGAATCACTACATAAGTGATATGTTATTTTTGGCTTATTGTCTTGCATCGCACTTAGACTTGCATGCTTGCTTGCTTTTGATGATCGTCTTGTAGTATAAATTAATAGTCCACTAGATGCTGCATTGTCCCTAGAGTATTTGAATATAGCTCACGAGACACGCTGCACACACCCTGATTGTATAAGAATCGGCACATCGTGCTTGAACTGCTTGCCTTGTATGCTTAGTTGTATTAAACTGAATTCTGATTTCAAAGATGTTTTTCAAAGAAGTAATAGGACTATGCTCTTGTACTGCATGAAATGAAACTAGGTAAAACTAAAAAGATAATGTTTTATCATATGATTACTTAGTGTTGGTTTTAGTGAATGTCGCTTCTGTTCGTTGATTTTATACTCACAAGTACTTTCTCCAAAGTGCTGACCCACCAACAGTTTGCTTGTTCGCAGGTGCTGGATCGTCCGAGGAAGCGATAGCCGTGCCTCATCCCCAGGACCCGAAAATTTGGTGTCGATGCCTTGAGTTGTATCGAGATGTTTTGAGCTGCTTGTTTGTAACACTGTCCCTCCGCTGCGTACTTGATCGGTTCGATGATAGCCACAACTTAAACGATGTTGCCTTGTGCGAACGCAACATTAGGCTCGTACGACATCACGCCTCGATGGCAAACGATATATGTCCCGCGGGAGCGTCAAGGCGTGGTGATTCACGCCCGGCGGGGACGTTGTCGGGACCTTCGGGATCAGGACGTGACAACAGGTGTTCCCATCTTCCCAGTTGCACAGGAACGAGATCAAACGCAACTTAAACACGGGTCATGCGCCTACACGCGATCACGACTTTCTCCATCTATTTATCAAGGTTCAAAGTATCGATATCGGAATCGGTATCAGACCATTCCTATGAGTATCGGGATCGGCGGTATCGGTAGTATCGGCGGTTTCGGATCGGAGTATCGGATTTTTTGGTATCGGAAAGCAAACAACTATTAGTAAATTATTAACATTTTAGAGAATATATTTTATACATTTATGCGTAATTTAAAGTATTTTCAGTATTGTTTCTTAGTATTTTTTATATTGAATGAAATAGTAGTCATCCTTGTCGATTGATTTATATGCGATAGATAAGTTTTCCTCTTTTATATGTTTTTACAACCTTACTATGCTTTTACATCCTTTCTAATTGGTCTTTTTAATTCAAATTTTTTCGTCGAATTGACTGGAAAAGAAACCTCTAATGTCGGTATCGGTCGGTATCGGTCAGTATCGGGTATCGGTCGGTATCGGATCGGGACATGCCAAACCGTATCGGTATCGGCCGTATCGGATCGGTATCGGCCGATACTTTAAACTATGTTATTTATACACCTCCAAGTTCATGCGACATGAGAGATGCACGACTTGTAGAACTCGCCTACGCCAGCGTACGACGAGGACAAGATCATAAGCAGCGTACCCTGCCTCCCGACGGGTTTGACGACACCCGCAGGGGACGTCGACGACACCCGAGGGTGGGACGGGGGCCTTCTACTCACAGAGGGGCGGGGGGGGGGGGGGGGGGGGGGTCGGGTGAGAGACACGGGAAAAGGGAAAAATTTGTGGAGAAATGATTCAGATCTTTGGCTCTGATACCATGTAGAAAGAAAGTAATTGATTTATTTATTTCTCCAGAGGGAGTACATATATATAGGAGGAGGCTAACCTCCTCCTTATTTTCTATCCGATGTGGGACTAAATAAGTCCCTATAAACACCTATTTTCCTGATGATACCTGAAAAAGTTAGAAACAATTTCCACAGATATCCTTGTTCAAAAGTAACTTGGTGCTTGTAAAGTATAGACTTATTTTCATAGTTATTATTCATTCACTCTGAAATGGTAGACTGTCATATAAAAAAGAATATGATACACCAAAGTTCATCAGAGCAACATGTTTACAGTTTGTGGTTCCACTCCTAGGTTCAAGGATCATTATAACTTTGCAGTCCTTTAATCTTTCACAAAAGAGTAGGCATACCAGAAGCTGCTCGATGAAGAAGAAATAACACATGGTGCTAATTATAATCAGCACAACAGCATCCTGCCAGTTTCTGCACAACAATTAAAGAATGTTTTATGATCTACCAATTCATTGACAAAATGCACGTATTCATCTATCAGTAATGTACAAAAGGTAATTCAATGCGAACATATCTCCTTAATATGTTAGAGCCTAAACACTTCTATTTTCCAGTTCATTTATGATGATAATAAAAAATAGAAGTTTCACAATGGGCCTCATCTAGAATTTCTACCTGGCCAGCAATGAGTTTGAGGAGTGGCTTGGACTTGGAAGTTGTTGGCTCCTGACCCTTTGGACAGAACTCTGTATCCGTAACAATGTAACTGGCAAATTGCGAACCTCTTGACGACAAACCTCACAATTCTTGTTGCCTCTGCTGCTAAACCACTTCACTGCACATTCTTCATGTATAAGCCTAAGGGCACCTTTGCAACTGCACTCCATTTTGAGCCAGCTTCCTCCTTCTTGTAACTCGATGAAACATATCCTGCACACTGCTTCTTCTTCAGGAATTTCTTCATCATTGTCCTCCCTCTGTACAGGGCCTGCCTCACCTGATGTAGAATACCACTGAATGTAACAGTTTGGATCAAAATAGTCATATATGCAAGACATAGTGATGCCAAAAAAAAAAAAAACTCTGTTTGAAACATTTGCTGAAGATGTCAAATTCTTCAGTCACATCTCAGTTGTCCTTATAGATCTCAAGCTACAAGAACAAACTAAGCCTAAAAGAATGTCGTACATGGAATCCATCCATCTTATGACATTAATATTATTACCATCTGGGGAATCGACTGATATGAGCTCCTTTGGTCGTGGGAATGATCCAGATCTCACAATAATAATATTCCGCACGGGTACAGACAAAGACCTTGACACCTTTGGTGGAATGGTTTGTTTCTGCATAAATGGAGTTATAATCAAAATTTACATCATATAGATACAAAATTCAACAGATGAACCACTGTGAAAACATATAGCAAGCCCAAGGAACATTCAGTTGGGACAGAAAAAAGAGGAAATAGAAGACACAGGAGCCAACAAGGTCATGATTACTCCATGACTTTCATTTCTGTCATGCCTAACAGACCGTTTTGCAAGAACTGATACCACACTGACATATTGAGATGATTTGGCTAAACGAACCCAAAAGCAGGAACATTAAAGCATTACCCCAAGTTTACAATGATATGCAATTGATACATAGCAAGTAACTCGTGAAATATATATGATCTGAAGAAAAGTTCAGGTATCATGCTAATATTGTGCTGATAATAGAAAGTCAAAACTCAAAAGCTGCATAAAGCTCTAACATACAAGAAAACCTACCTGAGATACGTGTTGCTCGCTACATGTCTTCTCCTTAATAGAAGCAGAGGAAGGTGAGAAATCTGACGGTGGTCTAGCAGGGAGTGATGCTGACCTTTTCCAGGAGAGTCTTGCAAAGATATTAGAAAGTACAGCATTTTCATGGGCAGTCCTTTTTTCTTGCTTCTCAGCAAGTTCTGGGTTTAGGAGGCAGCTCTTCTCCCCATCAAGGACTGTTTTGTTTTTGAAGCTAATCCCACGTGAAACTCCTTCACCTCCACTTGAGCAACCTTCTTTCTGAATCAGATGTCCACCAAAACTACTGCTGCCAATATGTGTTAGTCGAGAGGGCACTTGAAGAGTGAGTTTTGACAATCTTTTTCCAGTCTCATGATATGAAATTCCTTCCTCTATTGGTTGTAGATTATGGTGTTCGACCTGGAATATCAATTATCTGGAGGTCATCTCGCAGTACTAAATTATGAAGTTTAATCAATAGTGATAGTAACAGAGGCCAAGGGCAAAGGAAGGCAAAAAGCAGATGATGCAAAATGTAAATTACTTCAGTTACAAAAACTACAATTTTGCTTAAACATGTTAACTAGATGTATTATATATCAGAACACATCTCAGAATATCCAAGGAAAATTCAAAGTAGAGAAAGGATGCAATGAGACGTAAGAATGGTCCACGCTCTCATATGCTTGGAGGAACTTTAAGGGTGAAACTCTTCCATATAAAATTCAAATCACAAACTCAAAGTGATATAGAGATCTCCATGACAAAATAAAAATAAGCCTCTCATATTCTATGAACCCCAAAAGTTCCATAATTACATTGAATTAATCCAAGTTCCTTTCCTAAGCAAGTAAAATGTACAAAACAAAGATAGGAGAAAACAAAGAATATGCGTCAAATGTATCTTAATTGTTCAACAAGTAAACTTGATGTAAAACATCAGTCAATAAATTGACAGTATAGTTCAATAATTGCCTTTGTGTGTAACTTTATACATCAAGATGCCTTGATTGAATCATGACAACTTTTTATAGGATTTCTTTTAGTGCACAATGTACCTACTTAATTCTTTTTTATATTAAGAGCATGAAGAACAATCATGAGATATCTAGTCTCTTTGTGTGTTGGTGTGGGTGGGTGGATGGGATGGAGGGCTTAAGATCATAAGAGTGGATGGGATGGGGTAAATCTGACACAATTTACATCTTATCGCAACATATGTCTGCGGAATTCTAATAGTGGTTTGGGAAATCCTTTTGGATTTCAGCAAAAAATGGAGTTCCATTTTCAATCCTAAAAAGACACATTTAGAAAACATTTTAATCTTTATGCTCTACTGTTCTTTATTAAGTAGTGAAGAAACCTCTAAGTCTTATCTTCCCATATTTGATTGAACAAATGCACAAGTTTCAACTTTCTAATTATAACTAATCTTTCATCTCGTGACTCTTAACCTTCTTCAATTTTCATGTGCACATATCCCCTATACAATGCGCCTTTTTTCAAAATTAGAGTAATAATTGAGCATTTTGCATTATTCATCTTGGGTTTCCAAAGAACCTCAAAACAATAGAGTATAGAAGGGATAGGAGAAGATAATTTTATTCAACCAAGAAATAGCACTGACAAATCCCCATCACTCTCTTCTAAAATACTCAAATGTGTACATCATTGACTACAATTCATAGTAGGAAACCCATTTACATACCTATTAGGATGTCCATTACTTGTAATTATCTTAACTAATAAGAAATTACAAGGACCCAATCTTTATGGCTATTCCTACTCAGTAGGAATACAATTACTATTTTCAACAATTCTCTCCCTTTAAGAAATATAATATTTTTACAAAATAAAACTTTCTCTGAAATTATACTGAAATGTACGGTAGCATACCAGCAAGCCCTAAAAGAAAAATCTAAACTTCACCTTTACACACAAAGCAAACACATGCAAAGCTCTTCAGAAGAAAATGGTGAAATGGGCGGACAAGAAATAGATCAACATGGGCATAAACTCCACGAAATGGCCAGATCTCTCACTCAAACTACAAAATTGAGTGAGAATTGAGCATTATGCACAGTACTTCCTATATTCCCTATGCGAAGCAAGCACTATTTAAAAGAATATGAAGAAAAAATTGAGCATTCTGCACACTTGTCACCATAAAAACTATAACTTTATGTATTACGTTCAACTCACTCACGCAAATCCTACTAAAAGTGTATGAGAAATATACCCAACAAAAAATCCAATAAAAATCTAAACTTTTTAGTATCTACTCACAGAGCAGACAGGCAAAGCCATCTTCTGGGTGAAATGGGCAGAGAAGAAATAGATCAGGGTGAGCTTAAACTCCACCGAACTGCCAAATTTCTCCCTCAAATCACAGAATCTGACAGTTTCAAGAAATGGGCAGCTAGAAATCATAGCATACAACACAAATCACCAACTAGAGAACTGGTAACGCAGCTTGTTTCACTTGCTCATTCAATAATCTAACACACAGTAAACAAAAAAGAAAAAGATTACAACTTTATACAGAGACAGAGTGTGAATGACCTTCAGGGAGCTGGAGGAGGACTCCTTGATGCCATTGGAGACTGCTGCTGCTGCTGCTGCTGCTGCTTCTTCCTCCATCTACCTATAGTGAGAATTTCAGAGCAGTTGAAGAGTAGTAACAAGTGAAGAACTATACATTAGTATTGTTATTATTACTACTTAGTATATATGCACGTGCTTTGCACGTATCTAGGAGTGGATGATGTTGATGAGTTGATTTAACTTTGTTGTTTTTAATTATATAGGTTAAGAATTCAACCCTTCAAATTCCGTGGGAACATCTTAGAAGATTTAGCAAGTAGTATGAACCCTTCGATTTCCGTAATACATTAATGAATATCTTAAATGGTTATCAGTGGAATTTATTGTAGGTATTTTTTTAATTAGTTAATATATTGAAGGGCATTTTTGGGAAGAAAATTTTCACGGTGAAGCCTACTTTTGGCATTATATAGTAGAATAGATATTTGTATTTTATTCAATAAAGAAAAGAAAGAGTCATAAATTCTGTCAGGTCCGAATAAAAATCCCTCTTTTCTAAATTATTGGAACCGACAAGTAAAGAGTAGGTATTTGGGTTCGCCTAAGAGGTGGTTTGGTTTACGTAACATTTGATACAACTTACAACATTTATATCATTTTCACTTATGTTTGATCGTAATTGGTGCAGTTGTTAAAAAAATTTGCAATAAATATTATGATTTTTGCAAACTTTTTTTTTTTTTTACAGAATCACAGCATCCAAACAGTTCCAAGGGTTGATCTCGCATATTCCTTGTTACCAGGGTACATCATAACTTTCCTTCGACCCCATGGGTTAGCAGATGCCCTTATTTTCCTAGTGACCAATAGCTTTATGTATTTACGCATGTCAGGTAGTATTTGTCACAAATCCAATTTATTATGCGTTTTGATTTATTCTATACTAGTCATGCAAATGTGTGATACACATAAAAAAAAAAAATAAGATAAAAAATTATATTATATTAAAATAGTTTAAATATAATTTAAATGTATTTTAATTTTAAAAATTGTTTAAAATTTTGAATATATGTTTAGATAATATTCTACATAATTAGTTTATATATATATATATATATATATAGTCCTTATGGGCCCATCCGTAGATCGCAACTCCAAGGGAGCCACCAACCGCTCATATATATATATATATATATATATATATATATATATATATATATGTGACTTAAAAAAAAAAATATGAGACTTCAAAACGGCTAAAAAATAAGTCGTCTAAGCCATTTATAAATACTCAACAATTTATTTAAAAATTAATATTACATAAAAAAAATTTGTTGAAAAAAATTAAATTTGTTATAAATAACGTCATGAGAAATCGAATTTGACCAACCAAGAAAAATACCTCACACATTAACCACATGAACTACAAGAGGTATTTGATAATAGTTATATAATAGCTAACATTTTCAAGACAATAAAGAGTAGAAATATATCCATAAAAAAATTATAATTAAAATATATTTAAATATTTAAACTATTTTATAATAATATTTAAAAAAATATTTTATGTACAATAAATATATATATATATATATATATATATATATATATATATTGTGTGTGTGTGCGGGCGCACGCACAAATAGTTCTAAGAATTCTAAGTTTTTTTTTTTTTTTTTTTCCTAAGGAATATACATACAGTCTTGATGACATTTAGTTATAAAAAATAATTATTTTTATTAATTAATGGAAAATATACAAACGACTTAGACGACTCATTTTTAACTGTACCGTACTGTAATAGTAGAAATTATGCTGAACTTCTATTTTGTGGAAGTGTCATGCCTCCTGGGAGCCGTAAATGTCTTGATCATATTACCGTCTCATCTCAAACTCATGCATGGTTCAGATTATCCAGAACTTTGTTGATGTCTTCTCATTCTTTGACAGTGGCTTCTTGACCCCTTTTGCTTGTGAAATCTTAAGCCAAAAGAGATGTTTTGGTGCCTATTTCTCAATCTGAGCCCCTGACACACAAGAAAATTGATAAATATGTAAGAGAGCACAAGGTTTTTTTTGTTGCAATCAACTTTAATGAATAAAGTCCGGCCACTCTAGTTCCGAACATCTTCAAATGAGATGGCAATGGAAATTATTATCAAACACCAAACCACGGTAAGTGTCTCGTTTACAATAGCAGTGGCATACAACCAAACCCACCAACACCGGAAAAATTGGGCAGGTGACACAGGAAAGCTTAGGCTTTCTCCCAATCAAATAAATCAACGTTGAATGCATGTTTGGGCTAAACTAGCCTGCAGAGAAGAAACAAATCCAATTTAGCCATCACTTCCTGCAGCAGTCAAAAGAGAGCGTTTCTTCAATACCACCACATTAGGAAGAGTAGCCAACCATGCATACAGCGCAGCGCAGCGCAGGTACCATATGGTCTTAAATTGGGTGAGGCCAGTTCCAGGGATGAACAAGAACATTCTTGGTTCCCACTTAATAGTTCATCTAAATTTCGATGGTTTGGGGATGAACAAGAACATTGCTCTGTCCAAGGACCATATGGTCCATATGGACTCAGGTTCCCAGTTCTATTTGTTGATGGTTTCCATCATTTCTCTCTCTTTTATTCCAAACACCATAGGGCCCAAGTGTCCATGGGGCTGATCGCCTCAGCTGGTTGCTAAATGTATGTAAACATGAATCGCAACAGAATATGTCAAAAGTTTTTTTGTTTTTTTTTTTTTTTTTTTTTCAAGATGACTTCACAGATATAGTCAGATTGGTCATAGGATACATGTTTCTTTTTTTAGAGTTGGTTGGCTTTTTGTTTTGTTTTTTGTTTTTTTCCCCTCTTTTTTTTGTACTTTTTTTTTTTTAAGACTAGCTTGGTTACAGAATTCAAATAGCTCCATTGTAAATACATAAAATTTGATGTATAGAAAATATTTTTAAATAAATTACCTAAAACGAAAGTAATTTAGTAATTTAGAAAATTTTGACGTTACAAAAGCTTTCGCCATTCCAGATGACGAATATATATATATATATATATATATATATATATATATATATATATATATATATATATATATTCCAACAATTTTGCCAACTCAGTTGGCGAAAATATGACTATCGGATTTTTTTTTATTTTTTTTTGTTGATTTTTTGTTTTTGGTTTGTTTTTGTTTGATTTTTTTGATTGTTTTTTGTGTTGTTTTTAAAATAAATTTTTTAAATAAATTAGAAAAAACAAAATTGAACATCCAAAATAAAATATGCAGCATTGAACATCCAAAAATTTTAATACGTCTGCCGTCGAGCAGACTTCGTTTTTTGTTTTTGTGTTATGGGTTTTATTTGATTTTTTTTGTTTGGTTTTTGTTTATTTTTTGTTTTTATTTTATTTGGGTTTTCTTGTGTAGGTTTGATTTTAGTTTTATTTGGTTTTTTTTTTTTTTTCTTTCATTTGATTTATTTTTGCAGAAAATTTGCTATACCTATAATTTTTTTAAATAAATTAGAAAAAACAAAAAAAATTTGAAATAGTTTGTTGGTAACGGTGTTTTCACCGATTTTGGGATATTTTTGAACCGATTGTTTATTTTTGAAACAGTATATGACCCTCATAACCGGTACTCTAAAAATATCTCATAATCACTATACTCCCACAATTGCCAAGCAGACCCTTAAAGTTTCTACCGTAATCGAAAGTTAAATCGATCTTATTACGATTAGTAAATTATTTATAAATAAATAAAAAATCATTAAAAAGAATAAATTATTGTCCATTTTTTAATCATCTTCACACTGATATATTATATGATAATGTTTGGTGGTCCAGAGGCACCAATTTTTACTCGTTAACATCGAAATACCGAAAAAAATCCGAAAATAATTACCAAAAGTAAAATTTGAAGATCGAAACATCATTTTTTTGCGGTTCTAAAATTTTTCCAAGCCCGTCAAACGGTAAAACCGTTTATCTCATAGTACTTTTCGTTACGGTCATTTTGGCACAAGCTGAATCTCGTTTCGATCCCTTAGTCAAAAGTTAAGATACATTAAAGTTTTAAATTTTATACTTTTGCCTGTAACATGTGCGTCTTGTTTCGAATGAAAAATCTTTTTACACGAATTGTGTTACTCTCGTCGAAAACATACAAATTGACCTATTGTTTCACAAAAAATAATTTTCGAACAAATAGTTATGGCCGTTCGAAGTCTGCTCGACGGCAGACGTAATTTTCTTACGGCAATTTTTTTAAATTTTTTGGATATTCAATGCTGCATATTTTATTTTGGATGTTAAATTTCGATTTTTTTCTAATTTATATAAAAAAATGTATTTAAAAAAAAACAGAAAAAAACCCAAAAAACCTTCACCAACTGAGTTGGCGAAATTGTTGAAAAAAAAATATGTTTTCATATTTTCGCCATCTGGGATGGCGAAAGCTTTCATAACTTCAAAAAAAATTTAAATTACTTTCGTTTTAGGTAATTTATTTAAAAATATTTTTTGTACAACAAATTTTCTGTTGTAAATATATAAAACTAATTTTCTCCTGTTGTATAATAATTACTTCCTGGTAGTTATTGCAAATAAATTGCAAACATTTCAAGGGAGCAAAAAAACTACTTATGATTTCAAGACTTGTTCTTTTTTGTTACTACGATGCATAAAAGAGTTAGAAACCTAAAAACTTAGACCTTCAACATGTTAAGATGGATTGTTTTTCTCTTCATCTAGCTTTCTCCATGGATTGAGAGCTTCTTTGACAGCTTGAGCTTCTGGCGAGTTCTCCGAAGCTCGTTTTTCTGATTTCAATTCAGTTACCTTGTCATCTACACCAGGGAAAAAGAAATCAGAGCAACAAAGCAAAATGCCTTTCAGTCCAAAATTTTGGGGCGGGTCACAGAAATAAAAAAAGAAGTTAAGAAGTTAACCAAATAATGAAGATCTAGTCACTCTTTACATTTTTAAAATGAAATTTGAAAAACACTATGCACTAAAGATTAGGCATACTAAACATTTCCGAGAATATTAAACTTGTAGACCAAAACATTATGAAGACTCGCAAACTAAACATAATTATTTCAAGTCAAAGATAGATGAATGCATACTCACCTAACTCTTGACCATGATTAAAGAATTTAACAAATACCAATGTATATCCGCTGTTTCCAATCAGTTTTGCCAAACCCAATCCGAAACTAAGTATAAAAAGGTCCTGGTCAATTATGTCAAATATCAATCATCATCCATAATTTCAGTCTGTATCGGCCCGTTTTGTTTGATATAAATCAAGACCATCCAAAATATTAAAGTATTGAACTATAAATTGAAAATTGAGGAGAAGAAAAGATAATTGGGTTGAAAAAAGGGGGAAAAGAAGAAAATAAAAGAAAAGGATATACAGAAGATAAGAGAGGAGAAGGCTGACGCACACCTGGATCTCGCATTCTGCTGTGCACAAGTGACTCCCTTCAAATGGATGCCACTGGCATCAAAAATATATCTATTTGATTATTCTTGTAGAGAAATTTATTTCTCTTGTTAAGACATGCATCTGTTCTTACAACTTACAAGGTCAAATGATACTCACGATATCCAGGATCATACTCTGAATCACCATTCTATATACAATATCTACCACCATGTGCCCATCCTATCCCTAGCACTATTTTAATTCCACGACTTGAAAAGTTCTACAAAAATGTTTTTCCTCCTGGAATTCCATAGTTCACTCATATGCTTTCAAAGGTCCAATCCAATTATCTAGGAAGCACTGACACTCCTGAAACCTGTACCGTGTCCTTATCCCTGTTGTTTTGACACAAATTGGACACACCACACACACTCCAAAATACAATAGGAAATGCCAAAATAAGTGGCATGTCTGTACTGTATCATGTTGTACCCGTGTCCATGCATCATAAGGTTACCATTAATCCGACTTTCGCAAATAAGCAATGACCGTATTACTCATGCATTTCTAAATCTATATTTCCATAGAAAGCAAATTCTATCGATTACAATTTATTCCAAGTTTGTCATCGACCCACTTGTTTCTTGCAGTTAAAGAGTAATTACTTTTCTTCAAATCATGGTGCAGGCTAAGCTACAATCACTCTCATAATTCAAGTGCTCATTTAACCCAACTTCACCCATCTTTGCTAACTTATCATCGCATCATGGCGGTGAGCCTAACATGCTTCTACCTAGTAATCAAAGTCAACAACCTTGCTAACTGTTCATCAGCATAAAACATTCTCATATGAAAATAACAAGGTTTAAAATGTTGACTGGCTACCTAATACAACTTCGCTGAATCGGGAGTTATGACATGAAAGAAGACACTGTGCAGAACAAGAGCAAAGTCGAAAGTATATAGATATTACATATAACCAATGAATGAGGGAGAATGTGTTAACCCTTTATTTCTAAATCCTTCTTGAATGAAAAGGATACTTAAAACGAGTACAATTTAATTCTGGAATCCACAATACTTGCTAGTTCCATTTTCCATAAGAAATGCAGCACCAAATGGGCTTATGTTGGGCTTATGTTCCAACTTTATATTCATAATAAGACACACTCTTCTGCAACAGCAAAGTACGAGTCGATTGAGTATCAATTACAGTCATTTATTGACATCGGTGTTATGGAGGTGAAATGGCAGTGTTGGTCTCAGAAATTATGGTGTCAATACAATTGGATAACTGAACCTCTAATAGCTGCCCAGAAGCGTGCCTCCACAACTACATTGTGCAATCTACTACCTTGAATATTGGAAAACTAGACAGTTTATGGTTTGCCTTGTGGCAGAAATAAATATGGTACTCCTCCATTTGCCCTAGCTCAATTACAACATGATCGAATTCGCCTATGTCTTTATCTTGCTTGCATTTCTACATCGAGAAAGACCTAATCATAAAAATGGTGATTGAAGAGTTCCAGATGGTAGCAGACATGGAAAATGGAGCAGAGGGTGGATGATGGGAAAACCTAGTCCCTGGAAGGGAAAAAAAAAATATAAAGAAAACCTACTATTTCCCACAGGGGAGACTCTTCATGTTTATAGTGATCAAGTTTAACAAGTAGGTAGATAGACCCAACTAACCTTGAAACCACAGGAAACAAATCCTAAATCGCACAGCCCCGGCATAGGTGCTGCCTCAAACTAACCCTAGAAAGCACAGAAACTCCGAAATTGATGTCTGTGTCCTGACGTGTCGGGAACATCTCACTCTGTGCTGTGTCTTTATCGTGTCGTACTTGTATCCGTGTAACATATACCTAACTAGAATTCCAACTGAACAAGAATTCTGGTCGTGATTTACTGGAATTGCGGCGACCGTGTTCTTCTAAAGTTACTACAATGGTTGTATAGAAATTTATGGATTATATAAATTGATGGATACTCTTCCATATGACGGTGTCCGTGTCCGACACGATACTTCGTGTAAGGAACGTGGAGCTTGTGGTTCATTGCCAATTTGATATCAAAAAGTTTCAACTTTTTTTTCAATGATAGAACCAAATGTAATCGGAAGCGCAAGACAACAGGAGGAGAAAGAGAGTGCGTGTTACAGAATACGGTGTGGATCATGTAGAGCTCCATTGAAGCTCCGACGAGCACCGACACCGCACCTAACTTCACGTACCACCCCAAGAACCTCATGTCAATTCTTCTGTAGGAAGAAAAAAAAAAGAAATTTTTTCTAGGGTTTCGGATTCGACGACGATGAAAAAGAGTGTGAAGAGAGAGCAACAAATTGGCCTAGCCTCTACTTTGACTCTACCAAGCCAAAACCCAGCCCAACTAACATTTTATATGTTTTAAGTTTATTGCACGATTTTTTTTCTTATTTTAAAAATAATTACGTAACCTCCCATATACTTTCTATTTTAAGGATTGTTAGTATAATAATTATTTACATAAAATATAAAATATAGAAAAAAAAAATTTGTATAATAAACATAAAATATAGAAAAAATAGTATAATTATTTTCAAAACAAGTGACATCCATTTAATAAATATAAAATATAAAAAGTGTTATTGTAAATAAATCTTTTCATAATTATACATAACTTAGTCCTCGGTAACTATACAATGCTAGAATTTAAAGTATTTAACACTATATAGTCTACCCTTTTAAAATATAAATATTATTTGATTTTCATAACTAAGTATATTTTAGAATATCATCGTATGTTTTTCATTACTTTAAAGTATATTAAAAATATATGAAATGTTTTTTTTTTCTTCAAATACTATGACATCATTTTAAATACAAATTTACTAGTACAAATAAAAATAATAATAAAAAGTTAACCCTCAAATATTTTTATCAGTACAACATAAAAGTAATTCACCTTCAAATAACAATAAAATTAAATTTTTATTCATATTTTAGAGATTAATTTTTTTTCGTTGAATATTATTTAACTGTTAAAATTTAAACTAATGTCTATTTTATGCACCAGAAATTATTTCATAATTTAGAAAGCTTGAAACTAGTTTTTTTTTTCCTAAAACTAAAGAAAACGAAAAAAAGAATTAGGATTGTCATATATTTTGTAATAATTAAATTTGTTGAAATTTGCGATGGTCGTTTTTTTACACTTACAAGCTAAGTTATAAAGTATAAGCTCAAGATTTAAGCTTATAATTTATCGTTTATAAATGATATCACTATATAATGATTAGGGCATGCTTGGTTCGAAAGTAGTCAGAGTCAGCAAGATTTAGCCAAAATTATGCATTTGTCCTATTTGAGTTCAGTTCTCTTGTTTGGTTCAAAGAGAGAAGTAGACAGAGAAAAGGAGGTAGTGTAGTAAGAACCCTTATTGTCGAGTAAAACTTTGATATAGATAAAATATATTATTTCTATAAATTGAACTCAAGCAAGAAAATGCCTTTCACTTAACCACTTAGTTTAGAGTTATTTAATTATAAATATATCATATTAGGTAGTTAAATATTTTGTTAAGTTTTTTTTTTTAAATAGTTAGTAGAGTATTTAGGTAGTTATTTAGTTTTTTTTTTAATTAAATTTTTTTAATTCGTTCAAATGATGATATACATACGACTTAGACGACTCATTTTTGATCAGTTTCTAATTCGCATTATAATAATAAAAATATAAAGTTTGAGGTTGGGTCCACTTGTCATACAGAACTTTGATACAGCCATCTGTATCAAATTTTTACTCCTTGTTCCCTAAAAGTTTCGTCTTTTCACCTCCACAAACTGGGTAAAGTTGGCTGGATTTTGCAGTTTATTATTTGTAATATTTATTTGTTGTATAAAAAGCAAGTAGTGTATAGTATTAAGGGATAAAAAAATTGATTAATATAAAATTACTAATAACTAATAAAAATTTAATTAATATTCTAAATATTTATTATTATTATTAATTAGTGTTAGATATTAGTAAATAAAGTTTATTTATATTAATTTTTACTTAGTTTTTTTTTATATTATGTTGCATGACCACGAATACGACACAATATGGTAAATAAGAACACAATGGACATTAGATATATTTTGGTTTGTCCATTTATTGTCCTATACATATTTATTTAGTTTTTTATATGTGTCTGACATGAAAAAAAATTTGGATATGTCTGTACTATCTAGATTTAGGCTAGATTTGTTTGGATTGTCTAATTATTAATAATTAATTAATAATGTGATAGTTTATTATTATTTGAGATAATTTAATTATTTTACTATATTTCTACTATTATAATGCGTTTGTAAACGGCTCAACAATGAATCGTCAATGTTGTATATATATCCTCTATCAAATAAAAAAAAATTAAATTGAAAAAAAATTTTAACTATTGCATATGTACCTCCTCCCGTAGTTAAAAAAAATTATAAAATCCTTCTAATTACATCAACATATAACAAATCATAAAATATATTCAATATTTAAATTATATTTAAACTAAGTACATTGTATTATCTAACTAAACATATATAAAAAATTCTAGAAATATATCTATAACAAATTATAATTAAAATATATTTAATTTATACTCAAAATATATTAGTATAATTTAAATTTTATCTAATTTTTGAACAATATCATAGTTTTTTTTGTACTTGCAATGCATGTGAATGTAACTAGTATAACTAACTAGTAATTAGGATAATTAGTTACTCAACCAACAAATTTAAATAATATTAAATAATTATAATTACTATTCATCTTTATTTGTAAAACTAATTATTAAATTTATTATTATTATTATAATATACTATCACACTTTTACCTTTTACTTTATTATCGTAACTAGGGGTGCAACTCGGACGGGTTGGGTCGGACTTGAGCCCAACCCGATGAATCATAAACCTAGTCCGAGCCCAAGTTCGACCAGACCTCGGGTCAACATATGTAGCACAAAATCAAGTCTGGAGGATCGGGTTGGGCTCGAATTGGATTGGCTCCATCGGACTCTAATATGATATCTGAAATAATTTTAAACAAGAATAATATTAAACACAAAATAAAATAGCAATCAAGCCGCAATCATTACAAAATACAAACTGAAATGAGATTTAAGATAAGGAGTTTAAGAGTTTGGGTGAAAAAAAATTAGGGTTTAAACTATTTATTTAAGAAGTATGAAACAATATTTATATATAAATATATAAAAATTCTATGTATGTCGGGTTTCAGGTTATTTGGGTAATCCGACCCATGAACCCGAGTCCAACCCGATTTTTGATCGGATTTAAATATTTCAACCCGAATCCGAACCTGGGTATCTTCAATCCTAACCCAACATATTAACGGATTTACCTGATCGGATCCGGATTTAGCTTGTCCAAGTTGCACCCCTCATCCTAATCGAACACATTTGTTTCCTACAAGAAAATAAGAAAGTGCATGGATTCCAATCCACCTTCTATCCTTGGAAGTACAAATTTAAATATGAACTTAAGATTTGCAAAACATGCGCTTAGAAAAGTAGGAAAGTTCATATACATTTCATGTTTGCCAAGGAAAGAATCACATTTTAAGTCCATGCCAAATCAACGTATTTAAAAACTACTAGGATGTTTTATTATCTCTACAAACCATGAAAAATCTTCATGGCATATTTAATATTATTACATTGTTGAGAAGGTAATGAAAAGAAATTAATATTATACTTTTTCTTGTTATTTTAGTAGTAAGATTATATATTTATTTAGTTTCAATAAATAAATAACAATCTTGTTTGAAAATATACTTTCATTGGTGATTGGTTTTCCGAAACTCTACAAAACTAACTGTCCAATAAATAAAAAAGTTTGCCAAACATAGCCTAAAAGTCCCTTATAAAGAATTTCCATAAATTATTCTTACTCAAGTCCCCAGCTAAAGAAAAAAAAATTTATGTATAATTGCTTCTTTTGACCATTTTATCCCTCACTTCCCCTCCTCTTTTTTGGTTCCTATCAAGTTTTTCTCTGCTATCTCTGCTTTTATAATGCGGCTTAGAAACGACTCAATTTTGAACCGTCCAAACGGTTTGTATATCCTCCATTAAAAAATAATAAATAAATTGAATTCATAAAAATTCTAACTGCCGTGTATGTACCTCCTCACATAGCTAAATTTTATTTATAAAATTCTTCTAACTACATTAATATATAATAAATCATAAAATATATTCAATATTTAAATTAAGTACACGATATTACCTAACCAAACACATATAAAAAATTCTAAAAACATATCTATAACAAATCATAATTATAATATATTTAATTTATATTTAAAATATTTTTGTATAATTTAAATTTTTATCTAATTTTTTAACGATGTTAGTTTTTTTTATGTACAACACGCATGCGAATTTGACTAGCATAACTAACTATTAATTAAAATAATTAGTTAGTTAACCAAAAAAAAATTTTATTAAATAATTATAACTACTATTCATCTTTATTTGTAAAACTAATTAGACAAAATTTGAGTTGCATCTAACTTTATTTACCCATATTCAAGGTGCACCCCCAACTAACGGCCAACTCCTTTGACCAAATTTGTTGGACAAAAATACCCTCCTTCGTACACAGAAGGGATATTTCGGTCAAAAATTAACGGTTAACGTACTTTACTGTTAGTTTTCGTTAAAAGTGGGGGCCGTTAAATATTATGGTAATCATGTAGGGTGCACCTTAAATATGGGTAAATAAAGTGAGGGTGCAACTAAAATTTTCTCAACTAATTATCAAATTCTTTAGAGAAATTTTGAGTTACACCCTTTTTTTTTTTTACCATAATTCAATGTGCACCCCACCGAATTGCCATAATGTCCGAACGATTCCACTTTTGACGAAAATTGTCTATCACTGACGGTCAACACCTTTGATGAAAATTTATGACCAAAATACCCATGTCATCATCATCATCTTCCCCATACGTTGTTCCTCCCCCCCCCACCCGCTCCTCGCATCCTCGCCGGTGCCCGATCCACGCGCCCCCTGCCCGATCCCCCATCCCCCGTCGCGTCCCCCTCCGCGCGTCCCCTGCCCGCTCCTACCCCCGCCGCGTGTAACGACCCGCTCTGCGTTATTACGGAGAGGCGATTCAAACGACGCAAGTGCGATGACCCGTCTCGCCTTGCTCGACGATAAGACTCGCTTGAGGCAAATGAATTTAGACATGGCCCTTCAGGAGTTCAAACTTAGACTTTCAAAGACGCGCTCGGAGTATCGCTCGGCCGAGGTGAATCATCGCTAAGGTGGGTGGCTACGATGAACCTATCTTTGCTTAGCCTGCACACTTAAAAAATACGGACGATACATGCTAGTCGCTAGGCGAATCACCTATTGCATGCTAATAAAGTAGTGAACCAACTTAGCTAAGGAAATAATCTCGCTCGTTATCATTTGTATAGAACATGGAAGTAAGTCGGCTAAACGAAATACAACGAATCGATTTATTGTTAGAACTGTTCGAATAGCTTTCCTTATGTTATCCATCTTATATGCAATGTGTCAAGTAGATAATGTCACGATACTAAACATGGTTCATTCACCTAGGGTAGGAAGACTATCAAAATAATCATTCCGAGCCAAGTAATGGAAACATCGAAAGGCTTCGGGACCGTCGGGTCGCCAATATAAAATTTATTTAGATAATAATAATAATAA
Source organism: Iris macrosiphon (assembly GCA_036927795.1). NCBI lineage: Eukaryota > Viridiplantae > Streptophyta > Magnoliopsida > Asparagales > Iridaceae > Iris > Iris macrosiphon. The sequence goes on along the minus strand of JAYESA010000001.1, from coordinate 154,439,187 downwards.
TAAATTTATTTAGATAATATCTTATAGTTAGTTTAAATATAAAATTTTAATAAATAAATTATTTAGATAATATCTTGCTACAATATATTTTTAAAATTTTGGATATATATTTAATTACATAATATCATATACTTAATTTATATATAATTCGATATTTGATACCTTAATTAATTTTAATTAAATTAGGTGTAACGAAATAATAAATAAATAAAATATTTAGATTATATATTTTAAAACATTGATACCGTAATTATATTTTATACCATAATTAAAAATATATTTGATATCGTAATTGTATGTTGTATTTATGGTATAAACTCCTTAATAAAATAACAAAAAAATAACTTATAAACAAAAAATGTAATATGGATGATAAATATTAGTATAGATAATAACAAATTAATATAGATAATAATAAATTAACTAATAGATTAAACTAAACTTAAAGTAAAAAAACCAAATCAAACTAAATCAAACCAACCCGCTCCCCCTCTCTCTCTCCCCCACCCGCCAACTAAGTTGGCGGTCTCCCCCAGTCTTCTCTTCTTTTGTAATTTTTACATCTTCTTTCCTTCAGTCGTAATTTGATGAAAATTCATCCCTTAGGATGAAATTTTTTGATTTGACAATATGTGTTCAATGGTACGTGTTTAACAATAAACAACAGAATTTGTGTTTGGTGTTCTGAATAGAATATTTCGGACAATATGCATTCTCACAAATTAGATGACAATAGTTTCAAAGTACTCTATATGTTGTGAACAATTTTTTTTAATATGTGTGCTCACAAAATGTATTTAAATTATTATTAGCAACAAGCAACATAATTAAATTAAAATTCATTTACTATTCTGTCAGCAGAAAACAGAATATAGAAGTTAACGTTATAAATATCTAATCACCAACTATAACAGAATGTATAAATTATTTATATGAAAATCAACTGTGTTGAAATAGATCGATATATGTAACAATAACCTTTTATTTCTATTACAAAGGCTAATGTGTTGGTAAACAAATTTTCTGTGCTGTGTATTAACAACTTTACAAAACTAGTGTGTTCACAAGCTTACAAAGCTAATAGTAATGGTAACAAACAAGTTCTTTGTGTGCTGCACACCAAGAAGTAAACCCACAAATTTTAAGCAGTTGTTTGATTACTATGTGTTTCAACACTTAGATTGTTATCCAAATTTGTTCTTTTTATTTTAATCTGTAGATAAAATTAAATAAAGTTTAGTGTTACCGGCCTCTGGATAAGTCGTGCACTACGTACCGTTCTAAGAGTTGATCCGAGATCTATGTGTAGATTTTTCTCGAATATTCCTAATAGTAAAGCTCCCGTGCTACCGATTTCTCGTCGTTGCACACAACTTCGAAAGAATTATTCGAACTTATCTTATCCAGAAATTTAAAAGTTGAACAGAATTTTGTTGTTGAAAGATAAGAGAAGCAACATATTTTGTTGAGCGTTTGTACGTAGCAAAAAAAAAAAAAATTGTATCTAACAAAGAAGAAATAGACAGAATATATAGAGGAGTCCGGAACAATGGATTAAATAAAATTTATGAAGGAATTAATGTACAAATGGCGACACATAATCTAGCCGTTGGGAATAAATTTATTTTTCATTTGAAAAGAAAAAGTGTAACGTCCAAAAAATTAAAGACACAAAATGGTCAAGAGAGTAATAGTTTTTCCAAGTGATTAATTATCCAACTGATGTGGGACTAACGAGTACCTTTGAAAATTGGTTTTTGCTAAGCACAACTGCAGCTATACCTAACATAACCTTCTCATTGAATAAATTAACATTCTTTTGGTTGCAAATGGGTCATGCACCACTTAACAACATGCATCAATTATAGGCGAAAAGGCTATGGTCAACTAACCATTGACAGAGTGCGTCTGCAAAGTCTACTGTAAAAATTTTAGAAATCAATATTTTAGGTATACATTATGGTCAAGTGGATCGAAAGGATAGACAGGAAAAAAAAAAAAATACTTTAAAGAAATGAAAGTTACAAAATCATAAATTTTGATATTTGATTGATTGTTGGAATAAATAAAAAAGTACAAACGTTTTGTTGAAGTGATATTAATAGTATTTTTTTTTTTTTTTAAAGAAGAGAGGAAGTGATCCTCCAACCAAATGTGCGAAATGGAAATGGAATTTTTTCACTTCCTCGTTCCACTCCGAAAGAAAAAAAATTCGATATCAAAATTTCGATTTTGTGACTGACAAGATTTACTGTTCATATCATATCGTAATAAATCTTGTATGAATTTTTTTTCAACCAAACACACAAAATGGTCTAAAATTTAAATTTTGATCATTTTTGTACTCCAAATCTGCAAACCAAATACTGCGGACAAGAGAGAGAAAGGATGAGCTGAAAGGCTTAAATTTAGAAGACAGCCTAACCTAAGGCAGCAATGGGTGCCTTTAATGTTCCGTTTCTAATTAAAATTATCGTATTGTGTTGTGTCGTCGTGTCTGTAGCTTACGATATATATATCATGATGTATCGTGTATCGTGCTATATCACATTCGTATAAATAGAGTATAAGTTTGAAAAATAAACTTCCACCATTTATAAATTGAATGAATAATACGTCACTGTGGCTCGATCCACTGACCTTCTGCCATCCAGTCGGGATCTTATACCTCTCCTCGGTAACCACAATAGTCATTCGAGTTCGGTGAAACTAGTATTTGGATTTGGGTCAGTATATGTCCACTTTAGAATTTGGGTCCAGAGATGAAGGTTGATCCGTGTTGACCATCAAAAATCTGTTAATAAATATTTTAGGATTAATTAGACTTAGGTTCCAAAAATAATATTGTCCTTCTCGAAATCTGATTAAATTTATTTATTAACAAGTAATCAAAAGTTTAATTAATCCTAATTTTAATGATATGGGTCTTTTCCTGGATGACATATTTAATGATACTGCACAAAATTTGTTGGGCTTTATAAAAAGAAATAATTGTTTTCAAATCCAAACTCTTATAGATCTATTGTCTCATTATTTTGTCTCATATTCTATCTCTATGCCATTATATGTAGATTATTTTATTTGTTTTATATCAATTGGGATCCACGTGTAATAAAAAAAAATACTTGAGATTCGGTGTCCTGTCGGTGGGGTTACGTAGCGGTAAGAGCTAACCGTCCGGTCCCCCTCCCACCCACGTCAGCCGCGCGTCCCGCCACGAGATTACAAAGTGGTGACAGTCTGACGAAAAGTTAGTTAACCGCCGCTTTGGAAATTACCCAACTGCCCCTGAATTCCTCTTTATGGCGTTATCATTTTGTCTCCACTTTAGAACGTAGACTGCTTGGGATTGTAATTTACTTATTATTAAGTTGCATGCATCTATCAGTACAAAGTTTTATTAATATTGGATCAAGGATAATTTTTAGGAAATAAGATACAAGCTTTTTACATTTTTTAATATTTTTGCAATTTTCTCTTTCATCTTACTTGATGTTATTTACTATAATACTTACTTTTTATGTAAAAAAAAAAAATAATGTACAAAAATACAATGGAATATTTCTTTACTCGTCGATTTATTTGTTTACAAAAATACTCTCTTTCTATTTTAAACATGTTCTAAAAATAAATTATTTTATATAAATTAATTAATCAAATTTGTTATTATCAAATAATTGTTATTGTTGATTTTCAAATATAAACCTTTTATCGAGCTACGTGAGTTCATCAAACAAACATGTTAAGAAACTAATATGATAAATTAATCTCCACTGGAGACTTAAAAACGACTAAAAATGAGTCGTTTGAACCATATGTATATTCTTACATAATTAAAGATTAAATCTTAATATTTATTTACAACAAATTTTAATTTTAATTATTTTTTCAATAACGTTTTTACGTGCGTATAATATACGTAATACCAAAGCCAATTTGTACATTGTATATAATGTTCTGAGTTCTCCCATGATTGAATAACTTACCTTGTCATACTTCTATTAATTCCCTATTAAGAATTTATGCAAATCATATGGACACATACAAGAACCAAAATCTTATGGAAATGATATTAGTGGAGTAAGAAAAAAATGGAAAAAAATTGTCAATATTCTTTTTCTCATGTACTGATTCCCTACTCTAGTATGTACTAGTATGTATTTGTTGGAACTCTTATAATAAGAATGTTGATTTGTATACAATATCTGGAAGAATGTTAAAAATATCACTTTCATTTTAGTATATTAGTTATACTTGTACGCAACAGGAAATGTAATCACCATCCTCCTGGAATTGACAGAAAAATTAAATATTGCACACACTACAAGAATAGCTCAACTGTCCTAAATAAATGATCAGTTGGAAAATGTCTTTACAACTTATGTACAATAGTGTAATAAATAGAAAAATATATCCTAAAGTGTAATTACTCTTACTTTTGCAAACGTAAAATCCACAGCAGACCGGCAGCTCCACGTGGCAGCCGGCCTCGTAACGCTCAATTTGGGCGCTTCCGGAAACTCGAAAACCTGTATTAACGAAAAGGACCTTTTTGTGAATAAACCCCTTATTTTTAACTTATTACATACAAGTACCCTAGATATTATCATCTTGTAAGAGTTAAAATAAGATAAGATTTGATTGCAACAAAATCAGCTTCTTACATCAGTCTTTCATTTATTTGCAAATCAAAGGGAATTGACTGTAATAAAAAAAATCTGCTTTGCTCTCTTCTCCTTTCAGTTCGTTTTCTGTCATCTATCATAATTTGCATACGTTATTTCATCAACGTGATCGTCCACTCGAGCACTAGAGCAAGCTGGTGGGAGGGAGCAACCTCAAGTCTACTGAAAACCCATTAATCATTTTTAAGATTTTTATATTAATTTACTTTTGAAGTAGATTGCTCACTGAACAGTAGGTATAAAATTGGGATGGGCTTGTGTAATAATATGGTAGATGTAAGGTACTCAAATGAAAAAAAAAAGGCTAAAACAAAAAATTAGTTGAAATTAAACCCTCGTCTTCATCCCCACTAACCCATTCTCTCTCTCTCTCTCTCTCTAAAAATTTGGAATTTAAACTCAGCAAAGAAGAAAAGAAGAGAGAGAAAGTATAGATCGATCGAGCAATGGCGGAAGCAGCAGAGAAGGAGAGAGCAGCACCAGCACCACCACCAGCAGAAATGGCGTCGCCGGCGTCTTCATCGTCGGAGCAGGGGGCGGAGAGCGTGAAGCTGTTCGTCGGCCAGGTCCCCAAGGCCATGACCGAGGCCCAGCTCCTCGCCATGTTCAAGGAGTTCGCACTCGTCGACGAGGTCAGCGTCATCAGGGACAAGGCCACCAAAGCCTCCAGAGGTTCGGTCAACCCTCTCCTAATTTCTTCGTTTCTTTCCTTGTTTGGATCTTGAGGAATGCTGCTTATTCTGGAAACCCTAGGCTGCTGCTTCCTGATCTGCCCGTCGAGGGAGGAGGCCGACAAGGCCGTCGGAGCCTGCCACAACAAGAGGACTCTCCCGGGGGTACGTCCGTCGTCGGATCTGTGTTCTTGATTGTTGATCTGGCCTAATTTTTGGATATTTTTATCGATTTGATTCTTTGTTCTCGGTGATGTGGTGTTCGAGATCTGAATTGGGCGTAAAGATTGCTCCTTTTTGCGTATTTCCGTTGTCGATTGGGTCGAGTTTGAGTGTGACATTGTGTAGAAACTAGGAAGCGTGCACAATTCAGGACGCTCCATTCACACTAGGACACGACTAGATTGGTGCAGTGTTGGTTTCATGTTTGTACAAACAAAGAGAAGTAAGCTTATGTTCGGACGAACCAAGGAGTGGGATTTCCCTGTCATACACAAATTTGAAATAATTCTTCGCGGAGGAAAGAACAGTTAGTTAGCAGTAAGAATTGGTTTGGCATATGGAATTTTGTGTAGTGACCCGGTTCCACTACTTCATGTTGTGGCAAACTCCAAGTGTGTATTTCAAAAGTTTGAGCTATCATCTATTGGCTTGCACACATGGGTGTGTTAGCCCAAGTGGTTGTTGGTTGGATTTTTTTTTCTAGTGGGCAAGGTTCAAATTCCATAATAAATATTTGTTTTTGTCACTATTTTCTAGGAGGATTTTCTTTGGAGGGCGTGTGTATTTTTTTCTCGGGCATGGGCGAAGGGTGCAAAGTGGCACTTTGATGGCACACACGAATGCATCGGGCGCATATATGGTACGTTTCGCGCAGTGATGCCGCAGAAGCTACACGGTTTTGCTGCGGTGCTCTGCACGTCGCGCGTTTGTGGGTTCATGGGTAGCTCAGTGCTGCAAGTCTGTGGGATCACGATGTATGTACGTTCTGCAGCATTGTGGTGTTTGCAGGGTTCAGAGTCACGTGTTCCGCGGTATTCCGCGGGTTCTGCAGTTCTGTCGCAATTTTACTGCTGCTAGGGCGGTGCAATTTGTAACCAACCTACTTTATAGCAAATAATCCGTGATCAACTGCCCACTTGGCCCCTCGTTGACACCGAATGCCTAGATTCGATGGGGGAGATGCATGATCGGATCTAGGAGAGGACGAAGAGGACGAACGTGAATCGTGGGACGGGTGTGAGGTGATCGGAGAAGAGGAGGATCGATGAAGGAGATCATCAAGAAGTTAGACCCTGCGGAGGTCGCAACGTTGATGAAGCTGATGAAACTGTCGGCTGGTGAGAGCGTGACACGAACACCGGCGAAGTTGGAGCTTTCCTCCATCGATCTGAAGCTTAATGGATCGGCCACCTACCTGAGTTGGTTACGACCGGTGAGGAGAACCCTCGCTGGGAAGAACCTGGACTGTTTCTTGTCAGGAGAGAAGACATAGCCGGATGAGGGCTCGGCAGGACGCGACAATCGCCGCCACAGTGGATGGCCTTGAGATGGTAAATGACGTATGAGAGAAGTTGAGGAGGACCTACGATGGTGTGGGGAATAACTTGATTGTTTTTCGGATCAATGGGGAGACAACGACACCGTACAGGGAGAGAAGACGGTGCAAGAGTATGCCATGGAGTTGGAGCGTCTATGGTTGGATTATGATCACTCCTCAGATCGGACGAGCTGCAAGGACCCGAAGTGTAAGGAGAGACAGGTAAGTCTGTAGGAGAGGACGATGAAGTTTTTTAAGGGACTGAATGCAGTGTTTGCTCAGAGGACAACACTACTTCTAGCCCAACCGAAGATCCCTACACTTGAGGAGGCTATCTCGACCATGATCCAGGAGGAGACTAGCATCAAGCTGCAGGCAGGGACATGTGGTCCTCCTGAAGTGAAGTCAGCACTGGCGGTTGCCAATTCAGGCGGCACAATACCTAAGGGAGACCCCCGATAGTGCTACAACTGAGGGGAGGTGTCACGCCCCAGTCCCAAAATGACGAGGGACTGAGCACGTGCGCAATGGCCAGCAGCATGCACCGATGGACAACCCAATTTAATGGATCCATCAGGGCATGCTTAAGCTGTAGTCTAACAGGAATTAGGGCAATTGTTACAAGTCACGGGTTATTCTATTCTCATCCACAGCAGATAATCACAGACAGAGTAATGCAAATAGAAATAACTGTCAAATCTCAATAACTTCCTCGGGAAACAATCCGAGAATGTCTGGTACAACAGATACAAATAGACAGGAAATAAACAACTGGAAATAGAAATAACTGACTACATACGGCCAATGCTCAGGAGAAGTCCTCTGGTACGATCTCGTCCTCAGATCCTGGTACAGCTCCTGGAAGTGCTCCTGTACGGTGTATCTTTGGATGGATCTCTTCTGCTATAACTGGAGAACAAAACCAGGTCCTCAGCGGGACGTAACAAGGTACAGAAGAATACGAGCCAAACATATATGCAGAGCAGCAATAATGAAACAGCAGGGTAAATATGTAAATCAGCTAAGTGACATGCAAGATAAGAGCAGCACTAGAACTCAGGCTGAAACTACTACAAGCTCTGTGTCGGGGAGCCGGTAGCTGTGTCGGGGAGCCGGTAGCAGTGATATCATGTGGTTGTCTATCTCGTAGTGAGACTAAGACGCCGGCATAATATATAAAAATCAACCTGTAGTCTGTGTGACTCTTCCCCCCCAATGTAATCACGCATATCATGACCATAACGTCTCATGTCCATGTCAGCGGGATTATAGCTAATGCAACAAGTCATAATGTCTATAAAGTATCTCTGTCAAGTCCTGTAACCTATACAGAATCACCTTGAATGTCTCAGGAAGACTCTGTCTCATGAATAGTGTCAAGTGTCCTGGGTTCTGGAGTACTTGATAAGACAAGTACGAGCATTATCGGGTCTCGATAACCATGCCTATGTGACGTTACACAACTCCGCGTACGGAGTTGGCACCCGACTATGATCGGACACTAAGCACGTCACCCGTTTCCTAGGTTAAGCAGTTTGGAACAAGTTGCATTTAATGAAATCAAGTAAGCTACTATGTCAAGAATTACTGAGATTTGGCAAGCTTTACTTGCCCACTAGTGTATAAACAAGTCAAGGAAAATAAGTAGCAAGCTGCAGAGTTTGGCAAGGTACACTTGCCTGTGGTTCCGGCTATGTTTGCAGTTCTGACTTCGGCGGAAATTGCAGGCGGTACTCCGGTTGCTGAAACAAACATCACCATCAGATCCAGAAAATATCAATCAGCTAGAAACGCCTGTCCTTGAGTCCAATTTGGAGACAAGGGCAAAAACGGCAGTTTCGGGCCAAAACGGGATCCACCGGTGGGCCCGCTTTGCACCGAAAAACGTGTCAGGGTCAATGGTCTCCAAATTCACCAAACTTAGTGTCAACAGGTCAGGAACGCTGATACGAACCCAACGGAACTTTCAGATTTGAATTCCGATGAGCCGAACACAAAATCGTCCGTCGAGCGGGGCCTGTGGGGCCCACGACACGCGATTTCGTCAACGTTCTCAGAATCGAACCAAACTTGACCCACATGACCAGCGTATCGCTACGAGTCCGATGGCGCAATTTTCGTCTCGATCCGACGTGTGTACACAAAGTTAGGGTGAATTCCAGAAAGTACGGATACGGGGCGATGTCCGCGGATACGCGTTGGTTCCGGTGTGCACGCACACCCAAATCTACTTCCGCAAAATCCCACACGTCTGTATCGACGAGGCGCACGTATCTGTGAAGACCGCGCGCGATCAAGTCGTCCCGTTTGGCGGGGCGTACCCAGTTCCGGGGTGAAACAGGGTCTGGTTTCTCCTGTTTTTGGATCGCGGTGTGCGATCGCCACAGGCCGCGATGCCTCGAACAGTTTGTCCGGGCATCGAGAGGGTCATACAGGCTTCGCGTAGGAATTTACGGAATCGAAATCGGGGTTACGAGCAGGAAGTTATGAGTACCTGAAGGGACCCGAAAAACCGGGGTTTTGAACTGTGTCCGACACGCGAGTTCGTGTCCGAATCCTGTGTCGGAGCTGTGTCCGCGTACTGCCGCCGTGTCCGAGGCTCTGGGGGACTGGCCGACGGTCGGCGAGGCCCTGGGGGTCCGGCGGGGTCGTTGGACGGCGGCTACGGCGAGGTCGGCTCGCAGGGAGGCCGGCGGCGGGTTCGAGAAGAAGAGGGGAGGAAGGAGGAGTGGTTCTGTCGAGGGGGAGACGCTGGAGGGTGGTGGACGGCGGCTCTGGGAGGTCGGCGCTGGCTGGGCGGCGTCGTGCGGTGCAGAGGGCGGTCGGGGTCGCCGGAGCTAGGTGCGGCGGAGCTAGGGCTCGGGTTTTGGGGGAAAAGGAGGCGGAGATAGGGGGTTCTTATAGGGCGTCGGTGGGAGGTGAGGCCGGGACGACGTGGCGGAAAGGTCGGAGGGTCGTCGCGGTCGTGGCGGCCGAATTCGCGGCGGGCGGCGGGTTTCTCGGGTCGTGGGGGAGTCGGGGGACAGGGGTGACCGTAGGCGGGTCGGGTCGGGCGGCGGGCTCCGGGTGAGCGGACCCGCCCGACCCGCTAAGCTCAGGGGGCTGGGTTTGGTCAGCCTAACGGGCTCGGCCCACTGGGCCGGGCCGGGCCCAACTAAAAATAAAATATAAAATAACAGTAAATTATAATAATAATAATAATAAATTAATTTAATTAGAAATTAGTTTTTAGGCTTTTAAAAATAGGTCTGATGCCCAATAAAATCCCAGAAAATTACCCTAAGTCCGGTTTTTCATTTTACATCCAAAAATATTATTTTCATAATATTTTAATACTGTTTAATATCAATTAAAAATTATTGAATAATTAAAACCCTGTTTTTAAATTACAGAAAAATCCCAGAAAATTCCAGAAAATTGTGAAAAATCCAGTTTTGAAAATTTTGAAAAAATCAGGGGGTTTACAGGAGGTGGGTCATCTGAGGTATGCTTGCACCAAACCACCCAAGGAGGGAGATTCAGGTGGTGGACGTGGACAGTTTGGAGGATGTAGCCGTGGTCGTGGGGGTCGACGGGGTGGTCGAGGAGGTTATCGGACGAACCTGCTGGTAGCAGAAGGCAAGGAGGGAACTGATGGTGCCTATACTGAGGAGAATCAGGCACTGCTGGACATGCTGGAGGTACTCAGGAGAAAGTGGATAGCGTCAAACGATGGAGACAGGAGGAGTGGGACTGAGGAGGCATCCACCTCAGTCTTCGCAAGAGGCAACGCTGTCATATATGCCCATCCATCGGAAGATACCGCCGACTCACTCGCCCTTGCATCTATGTCTTCCCTTAGATCGTCGGACTGGATTGTCGATTCCGGTGCGTCTCGACACGTGACAGGGAATGCTAGTGAGTTCTCTTCCTACACTCACCTAGCATCTGCGGACAACATTTAAACAGCCGATGGTACTTTTCAGCCAGTGGTCGGTAAGGGTACTGTCGATTGTACAGGTTCAGTAAAATTATCCAATATTTTGCATTCTCCTTCTTTTCCGGTCAGTCTTTTGTCCATTAGTTCTATAATCCTCCAATTAAAATGCATTGTCTCTTTTGATATTCCTAAGGTGATCTTCTAGGAGAAGGAGACGGGACGAAGACTTGGGACTGGCACTTGGCATGATGGACTGTGGTACCTGGATCGGGAAGGACTAGATTCGACATTGGTGCCTGTGGCAGAAAGGGCAGGAATAGGAGGACCGAAGATGAGTGTCGATCATACACTAATACTCTACCATAGGCGGTTGGGGCACTCCTCTTTTGGTATTTGAGTAGGTTGTATCCATCTATTTATGAGAAAGCAAATAAGAAAAAACTAGTATGTGATGCATGTGATTTAGACAAACTTACTAGGAGCTCATATGTTAGTGCGGGCCATATGAGCTCTTCTGTTTTTGATATTATACATTCTGATGTTTGGGGGCCGTGCACCACAACTACTATGAATGGTTACAAGTATTTCATTTCTTTTATTGATTGTTTCTCTCATGTCACCTGACTGTATTTGATGAAGAATAAGAGTGATGTTTTTGCCTGTTTCCGGAACTCAGTACAGAGCAGTGGTGAAGGTACTGAGTTCTGACAATGGGACAAAGTATACCAACAAAGCACTTGAGGAATACCTGTCAGCCCAAGGGATACAGTATCAGACCATCTGTGCATACACACAAGTACAAAATGGAGTGACAGAAAGGAAGAGCAGACACCTTCTGGAGGTGGCAAGGAGCATGATGATCGCCATGAATGTCCCGAAGAGTTTTTGAGGGCATGCAGTGTTGACAACAGCTCAACTGATCAACATAATGTCCTCAAAAGTACTGGGATGAAAGTTTCCATGTGAGATATTGCAAGAAAATAATAGTGGGATACTCCTGCTGAAGGTGTTTGGCTGCGTATATTTTGTGAAGGAAAATGAACCGTCTGTTGGAAAACTTGACCCTAGAGCAGTCAAGTGTGTCTTCGTGGGCTATTCGGCGACTCAGAAGGGGTACGTGTGCTGGAGCCCAGTAGAGAAGAAGAGGTTCGTGAGTATGGATGTTCACTTTAGGGAGCTTGAGCCATACTACCGTCAGGAGGGAACCTCATCCATGGACAACTCACCTGACACTGAGAGTATGAGGCGAGAGAGGGAGATTAATGAGAGTTTGGTGACCGATTTAGGAGTATGGTATAGAGGAACGGTTGAGGAGGAGAGTGAAGAGGAACAGGGAGAGGAGATGAGAGGTGTTAGGCCCACGACTCAGGGGGAGTTACTTACCTCCAACAGGAAAGGAAAGCAAACTGCAGGACCAGTACTTATAGTGCCAGTGCCAAGTCCCTTGCCTGCGTCCGTCTCGACTCCGGAGACACCTATACCACCACCACCAGATTTTTCTTTAGGTGATATCATTCTTTTTACCCCTCACACCATTATCCGTACGGAGGACCACTTGCAGCAATGCGAAAAATCCTCCTGATAGATATGGTTGGGACCTTGCTCAGTTTGTTTCATATGATAATATCTCTTCTTCTCATGGAGCATTCATTGCGTCTTTGGATAGTATTACTCTACCTAACAATTGACAGGTTGCCAAGAACGATCCAAAGTGGAAAGCGGCGATGCATGAGGAGTTAGGGGCTCTTGAGAAGAACCACACTTGGGAATTGGTAAAACTACCAGAGGGAAAAAGGACAGTCGGATGCAAGTGGGTCTTTACTGTGAAGCAGAACACAGATGGACAGGTTGAGCACTACAAGGCTCGACTAGTGGCAAAATGATACAGTCAGGCGTACGACATTGAATACAACGAGACTTTTGCACCAGTGGCGAAGATGAGCATCGTCAGGACCCTGATTTCTTTGGCAGCGAATGGTGGATGGAAGCTACACCAACTGGATGTGAAGAATATTTTTCTTCATGGGGATCTAGTGGAGGAGGTGTACATGGAGATACCATCAGGATTTTGCACTGATAAGACAGTGGACGAGGTCTGCAGGTTGAAGAAGTCCCTCTATGGACTGAAGCAGTCTCCTTGGACGTGGTTTGACAGATTCAGGAGGGCGATGATATGGATGTGATATCGGCAGATCAACGATGATCACACTGTATTTTTTCGTCGGAGTGGAGACCACATCACCATGCTTGCGGTATATGTGGACGATATGATTATCACAGGAGATGATGAGCAGGAGATTGCCCGACTCAAGGAGAAGCTTGGCAAGGAGTTCGAGGAAAAGGACCTTGGACTTCTTCGGTACTTCCTTGTGATTGAGATTGCTCGAGAAGAAGAGGGGATTGTTCTTTCTCAGAGAAAGTATGCGCTGGACCTTCTCACAAAGACATGGATGTTGGGATGCAAACCTGCAGCGACGCCGATCAATCAGAGGTTCAAGCTGGGTGCTGAGGCTGGAGAATCAGTTGATCGGGACATATACCAGAGACTGGTGGGCAAGTTGATCTATTTGAGCCACACACGTCTTGATATCTGCTTCACAGTGAGTTTGGTGAGCCGCTACATGCATGACTCAAGGAAGGGTCATATGGATGCAGTGTACCAGATTCTGAGATACTTGAAGGGTGCCTCCGGAAAGGGGCTGATATTCAGGAAGAATGATCACGTGAGCATCGAGGGCTACTGTGACTCTAACTGGGCTAACTGTGCTGATGACAAGAGGTCTACCTCGAACTATTGCATATTTGTAGGAGGCAACTTGGTCTCTTGGAGGAGTAAGAAGCAGTCAGTGGTGGCCAGATCGACAGCTGAAGCGGAGTACATAGCTATAGCCTTGGGAGTTGCAGAGCTGCTATGGCTGAAGAGTATGCTGGTGGAGCTAAAGCTGGATCAAGGAGCCAAGATGAAGCTGTGGTGTGACAACCAGTCAGCCATCAGTATCGCCAACAATCCAGTGCAGCATGACAGAACCAAACACATCGAGATCGATAGGCTCTTCATCAAGGAGAAGTTGGATAGTGGACTACTGGAGCTAGGCCACGTTCCAACCAAGGACCAGGTAGAAGACGGTCTGATCAAGGGACTTAGCTCTGTAGATATGATTAGAGGATGTGACAAGATGGGCTTAGTGAATATCTTTCGTCCATCTTGAGAAGGAGTGTTGGTATATTAGAATGTATTAGGGGGTTTTATATAAGATGGAGGGTTGTAAGGCTATATATATAGCCAAGAGAATAATAATAAAAATAGAACTCCAAAATATTCTACACTGAATAACATAGCCTGGGAATCTATGTTGACGATCAGCCACATCTAGAACTCACATACAAAATTCAACTATAAGAAAGACTAAAGAATAGTACAGCTAGATTTACATATGTGATAAATAGAGCACAATGTACTCTTTACTAATATAGGCAAATCAATCAGTATGCATAGCGAAATAGGGTACAAAAACCTGGTCCGCAAAGGAAAACATCTCTCAACTTTCTTTTTTTTGGGTCCATAAGTATGAATATTCTCTTTTCTTTTTTTGATGTCCATGAGACAGATTCACGAGTTCTATGTTTGACTTGATATCAAATTAGATATGTGGTTGGGAAGGTTCATTCTTGTCTTTCATGTTCTAATTGAAGGAGTTTTACTGTCTGATCCAGGCTTCTAGTCCATTGCAAGTAAAGTATGCAGATGGCGAGTTGGAAAGATTAGGTGTGAAATATGCTGCTCAAAATCAACTCTTCTCTAAGTGCTTTATTATCTCCATTCTGTATCCCTTTCCAAACCAGTACAAAACTAGCCTGCACAAGCCTCTTCAAGTTTCTTTGCAGCATGTGATTTTAAGAATCATATCTTTTTAATTGCTTAACATTGACCCATGTCCAGAACATAAACTCTTCATTGGTATGCTTCCAAAGAATGTCTCCGATGCTGAAGTTTCTTCTTTGTTTTCCAAGTATGGAAATATTAAAGACCTACAGATCCTTAGAGGTTCCCAACATACTAGCAAAGGTAAAGTTTGCTCCCAAACATGCGATCCAGTTAAGCAAATGACACATTGTTTTTGTTTCCTGGCCGCTGTCTTCCTACTAATGGGTTGGTTTTTGTTGTATTTGATGTAGCAGGTTGTGCTTTTTTGAAGTATGAGACAAAAGAACAAGCTCTTGCTGCCCTGGAGGCAGTAAATGGCAAATGTAGGATGGAGGTCAGTATTTCGGTGACTTTGTCTTGATTTCATTTCTGTTATTTCTGTTGAAATATTGTAATCATTGCATGCTTAATGCAAACCAATGCATGGGACCATGGTCTTCTGTAAGCGTTCGGCCTTTAACCCTGATTGTCTTTAAAGATCAACAGATTGCTATCATAATTATCTTTATGTAGTATTTTCTCTGCATTAGTGGGTCCGTGATAAGTAAACTATAGGCTACATACAACTTGTTTGTGCAGTGAATCAAACTGTAGGATATAGTGAAGGAAGACACCCTAGAACTTTCTACCAACGGTGCAATAATGTGTGCTTTGGTTTCTGCCTGTAAACTTCTGAACGTGTGACAACCCACAAGTATTCAAATACTACATCAAGTTTCTATAGGCAATTGAAGAGGATGGAGTTGGATTTGCAGTCAAGAGGTACTTCATAGTAGTCACCAAATGAAGGCTCAGAAAATGGATGATGGATGATAGAGTATTGAATATGCTGGTTGTAAATGAAGTTATGCAGGTCTAAGAGAATGTAATACTGTCTAGTATTTAGGCTATGACCGAGAAAGTGCCATAAATGCTCAGAATGATATATACAGGTAGAGAGTGGAACTTGCACACAGTTTGTTAAGATGGAGATAACTAGATGGCTGAGTATATGAGGAGACTCCTGCTGGATTTATTGATGTTTTCCGGTTTTTAACTTGATGGGTCATTGGCTTGAATGTTGACTTAAACTTCATTGAATGGGAAAATGAGTAAAACCTGTATGAGCAAACCTTTAGCCTTGCCTAGAAGAAGAGATGGATACACTCATATATATGAGGACTCCTCTAAGAGCTTATTGGGCTAATGTAGTCAGGCCCGGTCTTGAACATTTTATTGCTCGTGGCAAAATTTTTAAGTAATGCCCCTCAAACAATAGTTTTTTTTTTGTGTCCTTCAAATTTTTGGTTGCTAGAATTTATCAGATCTAGTAGAATCAAGGTTAGTTACAATATAATAGAAGGGTCCGAGACAGTTTGCAATATCTAATTAACGATTATGTAATCGAATTGATCATGCCGTATATGTGTACAAGGTTCAAATTTCTTATTGGTGGTGATCGACGACCGTCAAACTCGGAGACATTGCGAGTCGTACTAGATGATATGCCCAATCTTCACAAGTTCTAGTGCAAACTGAAATCGAACCTATGCATGCTCTTTCATCAATATTTGGAAACACTAGTAACAACTTGGCCAACACTTTAAACTCACCTAAGTCTGGTCTCTCTTGTTCTCCCAACCGCAACATAAATATTTCATTTTTCTACTATGTTTTCTAATGTCTACTCTTCCTTAATTTTTCCTATCATTATTAGGAAATCCAATGAAAAGAACTCATGCTAACAGTACTAGTTACAGTTAGAATAGGTTTAAGAACAAATTAGCAAACTATGTATATCCCAACTACGAAACTCCAACTAAATGGTATAAGGAAACTTAACAATGATTATATGTTTGATTTGGACTAGGATTCTCTCAATATAGGAATCTCTTTTTGCTATCGCAACAGATAATTTATCATGATTATAAGGAAACTCAATGCCAACTGTTCTTGTTAGAGTAGGAATAGGTTTCCTAACGGCTACACTTACCTTCTAGTCCCTATAGACACATAGCCAAGAAGAAGAAGATAGGAGAACAGTTGCCATTGTTTTCTTGGTGTTCTTGAGCCTGTGTTGCTTCGAAGGAGATATCAAATGCCAAGCCCAGAAACTTGTACATGAATTTTGGGCCCGTTGCCTAAATCTTTTATAATGGGCTAAAAATATTGGTGCTCTTCAAAGTTTTGGGCACTGGGCGCTTGCCCAGTCTGCCCTGGGTCAACACCGGGACTGAATGTAGTGGGCTTTCGTTGGGACTCACGAGCCTTGCCCAGCAGGATGGGGCTATTGACTTGCATGTGCACACAAATATCGTACTGATTGTGGACTCCTAGGCCCAACCCTATGTGTATTTTAGTTATGTTCCATTTTGTTTTTGAATTTTAAATGCAAATAGAAACTTGTTCGTGTTTAAATTCAAAAAAAATTAAATTAAATTAAACGTTGGGCCTAGGAGGCCACCCTCAGTCCGCCATTTGTGTCCGCAGGTCGCGCGCTCATGCAAGTCAAGAGCCCGGCTTGGTGAGGCGGGCATGTGCATGTGTATTACAATAGCACAACAAGAATCTTAGAGGAGTCCTCACATATGAGGGTATCCATCTCTTCTTGTATGCAAGGTTTGTTCGTATGAGATTTTTTACTCATTTTTTTCCTTTCAATGAAGTTTTAGCCAACACTCGTGCCAATGACCAATCAAGTTAGAACCAAAAGAACTTCAATAAATCCAAAAGAATGTAATACTGTCTAGTATTTACGATACGACTGAGAAAGTGCCATTAATGCTCAGAATGAGATATACAGGTGGAGAGTGGAAGACAGGAAATTATGCAAAAGTTATTAAGATGGAGGTAAGGACATGGGGAGCCTACAACTGTAGGAATCAAAATAAGAGATCACTATAGAAAAGCCTAAGCTATAGGGGAAAGTAAAAAGATAAAATAAAATCAGAGTACCGTTATACAAAAGAAGAGGAATAATGTGGTGAAGAGTTGTCGATATGAGAAAGGCTGCAAAATGGTATATTTAGGCTGAAATTGTAAAATTTCACTGAATATCAATGAATAAGAAAGTAGAGCAAAAATGACTGAAGTGTGACTAAGAATGTTTGCATGTTTGTAAAATATATCCTCAGGAGAAAAAGGTGGTTATCTTTTTGTGCTCTTGAGATCCTTTTAGAAGCATGCAACTCTGCAGGATATACCAAGTGTTTCAACATTTAATCATGCTGTTGAACCCAAGATTGGACTGCCTGTTGTTTGTATTGAGATAAATGCATAACGTTCTATATATGTGCATAGCATTTGATTGTGTAATCTCCTGCTGATTCTGATACACGTTGCAGGGTTCAAGTGTTCCATTGGTTGTTAAATGGGCTGATACGGAAAAGGAACGACAAGCCCGAAGGGCTCAAAAAGCTCAATCTCAGGCATCTAATCTCTCTCCCAATTCTATACAGCAGCCTTCAGTCTTTGGGGCATTACCTATGGGATATATGCCTCCATACAATGGATATGGCTATCAGGTCAAACTTAATAAGCTTGATTTGGTTAATAATTTTTCATGACAAATCTTTTGAGTGGGTATACCAGTAGTAGGAGCTTTTACAATTATTTGTTCATTTACTATTGTTGGGATGTGTCATGATGAATAATTTTATAATGGTTTAGTTTCTCTTGTTCTTATAGATTCTATGATTTCTGAATATCACATGATTTGTTTGTGAATTTATATCTTTTAGAGTCAATTCACTTTCTTAGTTTCTTTATATAAAATAATAATCAGCTATCTTAAGGTTGGAAGTATGTAAGGTTCAAGGTTCTCTTGTTGTTCCAGACAAGTCACAGGAGTGTCGACAGTATTATAAATCCATCTAGGGCCAAGTCCTTCATGTTATAGTATTTCTTATTCTTAGTTAAGCTTAGAGCTTTTGTTACCTGAGCTGAATGAAACAAAAGAACTCAAATAATGGACCAAAAATTGAGTTACCCAGTTTGTTGTTGTTGTAGATAAGCTTAGTGTGTAGATAGATTCCTTTCTCGAGCATCATAATGGTCAACTTTCTAAAATTTAGTTACAAAACTAGTAAATTTTCTGATGCAGTTTCTGTTGGCAGTTCAAAGGGTCACAAGTACGCAAAATAAACAAATACCTGGCATTTTTTGTGTCTGGTGCCGGCCCTTTTATTCTAACTTTTCACATTTAAAATCAGTAGTAATATATCTTGTTTCCCTTTCAGTATCTCTTGACATAAATATGAGCAACCCCTAGTTCCAGAGTCTTTTGTGCCACTTTTTAAATATGTCGAACCATCTTATTACTTCTCTACTACAATATTTCAATTGGTGCAAGCAATAGATGTATCAATTTTAACCTTACCTTCCTATTACTATACCATTTATGCCCAGGGCATTCTTCTTTATGTGGCTTTCTTATCACGTGCCAGCTAAAAGGTCAAGGGTATTTAATGTTACTGTTTTCAATAGTACTTGGGAACAATACTTATTGACTTACCGATAAAACTAGACTTGTCAACTCAGATATATTAAAACCACTTGTCCAAAACAACATTAAGTCCAGTGACACTGGGGTAAGCATTCAACCAGAAATTATATTAAGAACTTATAGTAGCTACAAAATTCAGAGATCATAGAAGACCTCAAACAAAGTCAGCATCTGCCCTAAAAACCAACTGAACCAAAGTACACAAATTATTTACAACTAAAACCATAGAAGAAGAGCCCCAAGTTCAAAATGCCAACTGTTCTCTTTCATTCTGACTAATCCTCACCAAGAGAGATCGCCAGGTTACGATAAGGCCTTCGAAAGACTGACAAATTCACCATTTTCTTATTTTTATCTGACATGTTACATGCCCAAAGTTTACTAAGAGCTCTAACATGAAATAAAATATAATATACTGATGTTACTTTATTATAAAAAATTTTGCCCAAACAGCATATTCAGTATGTGCGTATTACCGAATCTTAAGGAGCTTGTAAGATGTAACAACAGCATTTTGGAGAGAATGTAGGAGAAGAATGAGCTGTGTTACATTAAAATGCAAGATTATGCGGGTTTTGTGTGATTATATAGTGCTATATGCATGGAGTGATGTTTTCAAGGAGATGATCTGTTCCTGAAGTTCCCCATTCAACAATCATCTGGAATGGGAAGACTGGACAAACTGGAGCATTTTGTTGTCATTTGGTCTATACGTAATATAGATTCATGTTCATACTCTATGGAGCTCATAGTCTAAAAAGAGTTTTAAAAGTTAATTTTAACATTGATAGCAGCTCAGGTAATTCCATTTTCTTAGATTTATTTTCAACTCAGTATTTCTTGTTAACTGCACTTCTTTTCTGTTCTGATATTGGTCTTGTTGCATGACAATGAAGCTGAAATTCGTCCAATTTGTGCGTCTTCTGGTAGGCACCTGGAAATTATGGACTTCTGCAGTACCCTTTAGCTTCAATGCAAAATCAAGCATCTTTCCAAAACATGGTCTCATCAGCCAACCAAGGAAATTCATTACGTGGGATCAATCCTGAACTTTCTCCTGGTGCCGCAGCTAGGAATTTTGCTACAATGCAGTCTACTGGGTATGTAGGCTCGGCGTATCCGTCTGTGGCAGGTCTTCAGTATCCTCTAGCCTATCATGGGGGGGTGGTGAGCCACAGGCCATCGGGCAATTCCCGTGGCTTGGTTCACCCTGCAAATACAAATAGTAATAATTCAGCAAGTTCTCCAGGCATCAGTACTAGTTCTGGTGGTCAGATTGAAGGTTATGGAATAATTATCATATATCACTTTGAACAGATCTTTGGTGAAGCTAATGTTTTGTATTGTCCTGCTGAACAAGTTTCACTCCTGTTTCACAGGCCCCACAGGAGCTAATTTATTTATATATCATATCCCTCAAGATTATGGTGATGAGGAGCTCTCAAATGCGTTCCAGGGATTTGGCAGGGTTTTGAGTGCTAAAGTCTTTGTTGACAAAGCCACTGGTGTTAGTAAATGCTTTGGTAGGTAGGATTGTTGGTGCCTATACTTCACAAGTAATCTCTGCATATGTTCATTTAATTGCCCCTGTTCCAGGTTTTGTAAGCTATGAATCACCAGCAGCTGCCCAGGCTGCCATCAGTATGATGAATGGTTTTCCATTAGGTGGCAAAAAGCTAAAGGTTCAACTCAAAAGAGAGAACAAGAACCTTATTGATGGCGACTTACATGGAAGCAGATTGTAGTTCCAACATCTAGGGTGCACGATACCTGGGGGATGGAAGATAACTGATGGCTGTATATTTGTTCTATACAATCATGCCACAAGGGTGGGAACTGGACGTTTCCTTACCAGATTCAAATTCTTGAAATTTGTTGGTGTAATCTATTGCAGCTTATCTTGTAATCTATGTGTCATTAAAAGTTGATTAGACAACAGCAATTAAATTCATTTCATTGTTCCTTCAGAATCATATATCCATGCTTACATGTGGGGTTTCATTTCCAGTAAAAACCATCAAACTACTTTCAGTATTAGTTTGTGCAGTTGAGTTGGGTCACAAATGTTTGTACTTTTCCGTGTTTACAATGTTTTTGTTATTATTCAGTGTGTTCGTCAGCTTTGTCTATTTGTAAGCATTTCCTTTTGCACCTTGTGTTGCTGGTTCTCGACCAAGTTGTTGAAGGTGTTGGCTCGGACAACTGTGTTCCCATCCAAGCATTATCCATATGGAAGTTTTCAGAGTCTAATGTCTTGTGAACCACTGTATTCATCATATTGTTTCTGTTGAGAACATATTTCCATCTGCAGTGGCAGGTCAGGTATTCTGTACTTCTTACGCATGTCATTCTCACGTCAGTATTTATGTGTACGTCTTTTTTTTTCTGTTGGTTATGACATCCGTATATAACAATTTTAGGATGCATTGCATGAAACCAGGGATATTACTTGAAAAAAAAATGTAGTGAGTCGATCTGTATTTTGTGGAACATATGGCTTCTTGATGCATATTGGAGGAGGTTATAGCTACGTTCCATATATTCTTTACATTTTTCCACTCTACCTTCAGGACAACAATTCAGTTAGATGGTTAAGGGATGACTCTAAAGTACTCAACCTACCTTATATTTCAGCAAGGATTCAACTATTTGCTGAGTGTGGTAAGCAAGGTACTTCACTAATTTTTTGTCGTAGAGCTAAGAAGTATATTTGTTGATCAAAATTGTTCACTATGAGTTAATGAGTCCTTTTCTACAATTTAGAAGTCATCTGAAGTTCTTTGGAAAGATGTAAACATATATAACAACAAAAAATTGCGCGTATAGAGCATCGAATTTTGGTAAAATTGTGTCCAGAGCATAGAAGTTTGAATTATTTCAAGGAGAGCATAGAAACGTTCTTAAAAAGTACGTTTTTAAGCATTTGTTCAAAAACGACCTTTTTAAGGACGTTTATGAATATTTTTTTATTATTTAAATGTTACAGCAGATTTAAATAACAGTTTAAGTATCTTTTTAGGGCGATTTCTGCGACAGCTTCGATTCCCGATTAATATAATTTAAATCTAACGGAACATTTAAAAATATAAATTTTCTCCCAAACGTCCTTAAAAAGAACGTTTTTAAGCAAATGTTCAAATACGTCATTTTTAAGTGCATTTAAATATGCCATTTTTAAGCGTATTTTTATGCTTTCCTCGAAATAATTTAAACTTCTATGCTCTGAATATAATTTTACTAAAATTCGATGATATATACGCAATTTTCTGATATAACAATAAGATACTGACATGCACACAAATAATTGGATTCACTGCAATATCATGTTTTGGTGCACATTAGGTATTTAATCAGAACAAATGATGGTTGCCTTCAGAAGTAAAAGTTGTCTCTCTTATGTGCGACATACATACACAGCAGTGAAGTATATACACATAGGTAGACTCGTGATGTGTGATGAAATAGGAAGATTTTGATTCAGAATAGTAGTAAACGTGTTTTTGGGTTGTGTTATTCAATATTTACAGACTTTATATATAGACACCCCTTAACAGAACTAAATGGAAGAAAAAGTATGCACAATATTCATTTTGATCTTTCCTAGATCATGGATTAGCAGGAGCGTCACAGTACAAGGAAGCCATCGTAACGGATCATGCAAACACGCTAGACATATTGACAATACTCTTGAAGTTAATATTGGAAACTAAAGCGGAAACTGGTTCCTAAATCAAGAAGTCCGACGAGAGAATCGAGTAAAAGTAGACAAACTAAAAACGTCAAACATAAATCGCAGACGCATAGATTTTTACATGAAAAATTCAAATGGAAAAAACTACGAGAGGATCGGAGTTCAACCCTGAAAAGCCTCCACTAATGGAATAAGAAATACACCGACTTCTTACAAACTTCTCACCGATCCAAAATGATCACCACAACTCTTTGAAATAGAAAATATATCACAAACAAAAGAAGAACGGAGATGACGAGAAAAGAATTACCCGAAACCGATCTCCTCTTCGAAATAGCCTCCAATCTCTTCCTCTCTCCTTCCAATGTTGTAAAAAGTACTATTGCTTCCTTTTGCAATATTTTTGAGATATGATATATGTTTTAGGACTAGGAGACACATAATATATAAAGCCTCAAGTCCACAACTAGTATTCCTATTTTATATATGAAAACCTAATCCAAATCCAAATCCATTGACATATTCCTATTATATGTAGGAATATCCAATCTTCATTGACATATTCCTATTATATGTAGGAATATCCAATCCAAATATATTGAGGTATTCCTATTATATGTAGGAATACTCAATCCAACTCCGGAGTATTTTTTACATAGGTCGGAAATCCCATCCACTCCAACAAATCTTTCCCTTCACAACTATGTGGAGGGGGTCGTCATCCCGACGATCCGCCTCCAGTACTCAAATTTTTTTCTTGGAAGAATTTTTGTCAACATGTATGCTCCGTTGTCATCAGTATGAACCTTCTCAAGCGCCGTTTGCTTCTTTTCAACCGCATCCCGTATTAAATGATACCGGGTATCAATGTGCTTGGACCGGCTATGAAATGTCTGGTTCTTCACAAGGTGAATTGCACTCTGACTATCGCAAAGAAAAGGGTATTGCTCTTACTTTAGCCATATTTTCTGCAGCAGTTTCTTCATCCATAGCAATTTCTTGCAAGCCTCCGTCGCTGCAATGTACTCTGCCTCTGTCGTCGATAACACTTATGCAATCGCGACTGCCACGATACTGCTCCACCAGCAAACATCATCACATAGCCCGAAGTCGATCGCCTCGTGTCTACATCTCCAGCCATATCAGCATCGGTATACCCAACCAGCTTCGGCTCGTCACCACCAAAAGAAAGTCTCTAATCAGCAGTGCCCTGAAGGTATCGTAGAATCCACTTGACCGCACTCCATTGTACCCTTCCAGGATTGGAAGTAAACTTGCTAATTGTGCCAACTGCGTGAGCGATGTCAGGTCTCGTACACACCATAGCATACATGAGACTCCCCACAGCTGAGGCATATGGAACCCCCTCCATATTTTCTTCTCGTCCTTGGTAGATGGACATCGCTCCTCAGTGAACTTAAAGTGAGCCGCAAGAGGGTTACTCACTTTCTTTGACCCATCCATCCCGAAATGCTGAAGTACCCGGTAAATATACTTATTTTGGGACAAGTGTAGCAGCTTGGACTCTCTCTCTCTCTCCCGGCTGATCTCCATCCAAAGAATAGTCTTCGCTGAGCCCAAATCCTTCATAGAGAAGTCTGTGTCCAGTTGGGACTTTAACTCCGCTATCCTAGTGGCATTCTGACCCACCATTAAGATATCATCAACATAGAGCAGTAAAATGATAAAATCATCCTCGACAAAGTACCTCACAAATACATAGTGGTCCGACATCGTCCGTGCATAACCATGCTCCCCATAAATGACTCAAACTTTCTGTACCACTGCCTCAGAGCCTGCTTTAGACCATACAAGTTCTTCCTCAACCGGCAGACCAAGTGTGACTTGCCCTTCTCACAGAATCACATTGGCTGCTCCATGTACAACTCCTCCTCAAGATCATCGTAGAGGAATGTCATCTTCACGTCCATCTGCTCTACCTCCAAGTCGAAACTGGCTGCCAATGCTAGCACCACCCAAATAGACGACTGTTTGACGACTGGCAAAAAGATCTCATCATAATATATACCCTTTCGCTGACCGTAGCCTTTAACTACCAGGCTCGCTTTGTATCGAGGGCGAGTAGCATCATCTGTCTACTTCACTCTGAATACCCATCGACTTTTTAAAGCCTTCTTGTCCTTTGGTAACCGCACCAGCTCATAAGTAGAATTGGCAATAAACTTATCTCCTCCTACATAGCCTCCATCCACTCATGCATGTGTTCGTCTTCCATAGCCTCTGCAAAATATTTAGGCTCTCCCCCGTCAGTCATTAGAACATACTCACCCTGTGAGTATCTCGTAGATGGTCGACGCTTTCTATCGCTTCTCCTCAACGGAACCACTGGTGCTGGCTGTATATCAACAGCCTCCTCCCCTTCAGGAACTAACTCATCGGCATGCTCATCCTCTTGAGGTCACCCTGACCACCATCAACAGGTTGATGATCAAGGTTGGAAACAACTCCATGTACTGGCTCCCCCATAACTGGATCCTCTGCGATGTCCTTTGGAAACTGCTCGAAGCGAAATAACTCTAACTCAGGCAATTCCTCAGTCTCAGAAGGCATCTCGGAATTCTGAGTGTTGGTCATGGTCTGATCCTCGACGAAAACCACGTCTCTGCTTCTGTAGATCTTTCTTCCCACTGGATCGTAGATTCTATAGCCAAACTCATCCCGACCGTAGCCAACAAAGACGCACTGCCTCGACTTCGGTTCAAGTTTGGATCTTTCATCCTTTGGTACATGCACAAAGACCTTATAACCAAACACTCGCAAGTGATTGTATGACTGCTCTTTGTCATACCATACTTTGTTAGACACATCACCCTGTAAAGAAATACTAGGAGATAAATTAATAATATAAGCAGCAGTGTAAAGAGCCTCATCCCAATAGCTGTCCGAAAAGTTTGCTTCTGACAGCAAACACGACACCCTCTCCATCAGCATTATGTTCATGTGTTCCACTACGTCGTTGAGCTGCGATGTCTTTGGTGGAGTCTTCTGGTGTCGTATCCCTTGCTCTCTGCAATAAGCATCAAATGGACTAATGTACTCATCGTCGTTGTCGGACCGAACAAATAGTAGCTTCTTGCTCGTTTTTCTTTCAATAGAGGCCTGAAACTCTTTGAAAGTGGGCAACACCTGATCCTTGGTCTTTATGGCATAGAACCAAACCTTCCTGGAACAATCATCAATAAAAGTCACAAAATAAGAACCACCACTAATGAACTTTACCTTCATAGGTGTCACGACCCGTACCCGGTATAGGGGTACGAGAGCGTGGGTACGTCCAGCCTACGCCGCAGCATCGGCGGTAGAACGCTGTCTAGGTCACAGTAATTCTATGTACCTAACACCTGTCAATGATATCCATCTCCATAAGGAGGTCAATATACATCTCACAATATGATCTCACAATATAACTCAATCACAACACTATAAGGCACGATAAAAGATAAAAGAAAATGACATAGTTAAACACCATGTTTCAAACATAAGGATAATCACAGTCTAGCTGTCCAACACAAGTCTCCAATTAAACTTAATATGAGTCTAAACATAAACTGAAATAACCTCCATAAGTCTCGAAGTATAATAAATAATATCTAGATAGCTGTGGGTAATGTCTCATCTAGAGGCATAGTCTCCTCTAGGATCTCTGGTGCGTAATCAGCATCTATACCTGGTCCGTAGTGCGTAGTGCAAAAATCCTCAAGATTCTCTGAAAAAAATATCCAGTCAGGATTGGAACGAAATACACTTCTAACAGCAGTTCCATATATATTGACAAAAACTATAACACAGTGTAAAGAAATACAAGGCAGATAAGAATAACTGACAATAAAAGGTACTGGAATAAAGGAAATGCTGGAATAAGAAATACTGGAACATCATCATCAATATGCATCTAGCAAAGAATAGAACTACAAGTACACGCAAAACAAAGAACTGGTATGTAAGTGTGTATAAGATCAATAACTAAACATATGGAAATGCAAGATCAATCTACCAGATACATGTCAGGAATCATCTAACTAAGTGTGTGAAACATCAGTATATCATGTGATCGGCTTGGGACTATATGACTCATTACATTGATTAGCGATCATCCCCAATAAGTCCGGCTAACCATATGTAACAGCGATGAGGCATGTAAGGGTAAGGCTGCACCGACGTGAGGTGTGGGTGAGCTAATGATGCATGTAAGTTGGGTATGATCACATAAGCTACTAATATTTTCCCATTTTCCCAGCTAGCACGATGGATTCCAATCACGACTCCTCGTGACAGGTCTCAATGATGCCAACTCGTGTAAAGAACAGTGTCAGAGTCATGTACGCTATACAACAAAAGTTATAGAGATAATCAACATAATGGAAACTGTCAGAGAATGTACTCGCCTGTGGTCCTTAGCTGGCAATACCAATATCCGGGTTCCAAAGTATCGTCTGAGTGATCCAACAGTCCTATAGATATATCATAAACACAATACTGCATCAGATATTACACCATTACACAATCAACACCATGATCTTAGGGATTACGCTAAGGGGTCACGTCTGTCGTTGCTATGCATAACAGACAGTCAATAGTACAGTCTTGCCAGTACGTCAATGTACAAGTGGTAGTCTTCTAACACACTACATAGTCACAGGTCAAGATAGCTATGGTATCCGTAATTTGTTAGGGTCACCTCGTACACGGGTATATAATGCCTATTGTTAGCTATCATAAACATCAATACTTAATTAATAATTATTATAACAGATGTATGCATCTAATACTTAACAGGGTTTATATTGCATATATAAATATACGTATGCTTTATGCTAATTGAGCACAATACGGTATATATATATATACAGGGCATTTACATCTGTATATATGCGATGGAGATACACCATACATATATATGTGTACCGAGTACGTTTATCATATAACAATACATACACAATATGTACATACCGTTCGTCTACTGTATACTCTACGGCCAATACGTGTGGATTACTACGAGGAATACGTGTATACGTGTACGTGTTCATGCATGCGAGGGTTCGAACCTGTGCACGTGAAAGCGAAGGATTCATTGTCGTGGTCGTCGAGAAGGAGGTGGTGGCGGGATGCTACTCGGGTTCACGGCGCAGCTCCGGGGTCGTCGAAGTCGTCGTCAGCAGCGGTGTTCGCGGCTTGTCGATCGGTCCAGTCTGGCCCATGGGGGGGGACGAGTCGAGATCGAGTACAGCATCTCCGATGAGCTCTCGGTTCAGTCGATCTGATGGCAGCGGCTCCGGTTGAACTCTCGGTTCAGTCGATCTGATGGCAGCGGCTCCGGTTGAACTCTCGATTCAGTCGATCTAATGGCAGCGGCTCCGGTTGAACGGAGGAGGACTCGGCGGCTTGAGCGCAGCGGGGTGCTCGAGTCGTGCAGGCCGGTTGAACTGCTCCGGCGTCGAGGGTCAACAGGTCCGGTCAGGGTTGTTTGGGGAGGAGATGAACAGAAGGAGGACGGCTTGGCAAGGTCACGGCGGCTGTTCCAACTCCGACGAGGGAAGGGTGGACGTGAACAGGGAGATGGGAAGAAGAATTCGGCTGGGGTTATTTAGGTTTGAAGGAATAAAAGGGAAAGAAAATATATATATGTATATGTGTGATGTTAAGTTTGACCTAGAATGTGTTGACTTTGGTCAACACTAGGGAAAGGCCTTGGCTTGTTATGGAGATATTCCAATGGGCTAGGGTTCGGATGGTTTTAATAAAATTGTGAGAATTGCATTGGTCTAAGGGTTTGGAGACCATGGTTTCAAGGGGTTGATGTTAAATTACTCACTCCCAAAAATCATGAAAAAATATAATGAAGGAGAAATGGGTTTTGTTCACGTGTCGTGTCCGACGGGTGGACACCTTACTATACTTCGGCATAATAGTGCATACAATTGGAAAATTTGCACATATTAGATTTATGGTTTTTAATTAATTAATATCACAATTATTAGATATAAGTTATTATCATGCAATCCATTTACACATTAATTTCGAAAAGACGAGAATACCCCTAATCCAAAAAGTGGGGGTGACAATAGGACAGCAGACATCCGAGTGAATCAACTCGAGAAATGCCGGCTTCCTTGAACTTGGGTGACTTTGAAAAGATATCATATTTTACTTTTTCGCCAAACAATGCGTACATCTCTCCAATTTTGTAGACTTTAGCCCTGAAATCACCTTCCTGTTCACCAAGTAGCTCACCCCCTTCTCGCTGATATGGCTGAGCCGTCTGTGCCACAACTCAGTAGACGCATCAGTAGCTCCGTTCACCTCATGTGTCTCATGTGCGCTCCCTTCCATATAATAGAGTCTGGACTTCTTGCTTCCTCTGGCAATCACCATCGAACCTCCGGAAAGCTTCCACTGGCCGTTCCCGAAGAGGTTGAAGAAACCCTCTTCATCCAACCTTCCAACCGACACCAGGTTGAAACGAATATCAGGAACATGACAGACATCTTTGAGAACAAGAACTACACCCGTCTTTGTCCTCAAATACACATCTCCAACAACAACAGCTTTTGACACATCCCCGTTGTCCATCTTCAACACTCCACAGTCGCCTGTTGTGTAAGTAGCAAATAGTGCCATGTTGTGAGATACGTGCGCTGAAGCACCTGAGTCCACCAACCAAGAGTTGTCATCGCAGACGAGGTTCATAACTACCTCATCACCTGCAATGATCACGTCGCCTTCATGTGCCGAGACCGCCGTTGTAGTATTCTCACTTTGCTTTCCCTTGTCGCCCTTCTTCTCCCTCTTCCAAGGAAAATAGTTTTGCTTGATGTGACCCTTATTGCCATAATTGTAATACTTTGAGTCCTCGTACCGACCCTTGGACTTGTCTCTGCCACCACCTGGACTCCTGCTCTTGCTCCTTCCGCGGCTCTCTGAAACTAGTGCCTCTGAGTAGGATGTGGATGAAGTATCTTGAGAACGTCTCCGCGTCTCTTTATTCAGTACCCGCTCTTGGCAAATGTAACACCCCGTTCCGTTCAAGCGGACTGCCGACTCAAACGGCAGAAGTGCAACTGTCCCGACCCGCTTTGCCTCAAACGAGAAGCAAAGGATATCCAGACTTGTCCCTACAGGAATTCAGCTTAGGCTTTTAGAGGCTCGCTTGACGTATCGCTCTACCGAGGCGAATCATCGCTAAGGTGGGTGGCTACGGTGAACTTGTCTTTGCTTAGCCAGCACACATAAAACTTGAATGCTACATGCTAGTCGCTAGGTGAATTACCCCCTGCATGATAATAAGAATCCAACGCACCTAGATAAGGAAATAATCCAAACTTGTATTGCTTATGCTAAAACATGGAAATGAAACATTGCTTAATATACATGTTCAGACCCTCGCATGTTACCTTAGAACGTGTTGCTCGGGAAGTCCCCTAACGGTTTCACCTCTCGGCTTACATTCGGGCCCGAGCCAACGTGATTGCTTATGTTTGTATAAATGCATGCTTGCCTGTTCATACGTTGCCTTGACTCAATGCTTGTAGCATAAGATATGCCAACACCCTGTTATACAAAATATTGTTCAGAAAGACTATGCGAAAGGAATCAGGCAATGCCTCTTGTCTTGTACTATTGTTGCCTCAACAACAATGCCTCTTGTCTTGTACTCTTGTTGCCTCAACAACAATGCCTCTTGTCTTGTACTCTTGTCTTGTACTCTTGTTGCCCCGACCATGTAAATTGGTAACTTAACCAAGACGCCGTTCGATTACGGACAACCAGTGCACAGGGTCACGGTCTCGCGGACGATGCTGGGGCACTGGCATCGATCCGGTCCGGGCGAGGCCTATTGTTTTAGTCTCTTGTTCGGCGGAATGGCTTGCAGCGCCTCTTGTACTTTCGTTGCATACCATTCTCGTCAAGACTATATCGTCCACTATGGCATACGCCAGTGATCATCTTGTATGTTAGCCTTGCATGCTTGCTTGTAAAATAAAGAGATAAACAAGTCATACTCGCTTAGCGGCTATCCGCTTGCGAGGCATTGAATCGCATCAAAGAATAGTTTGAATATGCTAAACGAAATGAATCTCGCATCCAAACACTTGTATTTGCATATGCTATTGCCCCTGAATGTTTAAACATGCTCATGCTTGGAATTAACAATGTTTGCCTTGGACATGGAAGGTAAAATGGTAAGTTGGTAAGTCTCGCCGTGTTTCCTCTCATGTCGCACGGCGCACTGCCACACGAGTTAGGCTATTCAATGTTTGCATGAAACTGATCCTAAGGCAACTAGAAAGACAACTTAATAGTTGGTGCACGGAACCTATACTACGTGTTTGGATTTGTCGAGTGGGCGAGTAGCCTCCCCACCAGTGCATTCAATGTACTGATAATCCACCAGTTCGTTTGCAGGGTGCGGGAGAACCTCGTTCGGTGCAGATGCTCCTTCGTGCGTGCTAAGGCGTGGAGATCACTCCGAAGCAACGGTGCGTCCGGAACTGAAGCACATATACAAGACATAATGTTGGAGCTTGCCTGAACATTCGCCTGTACAATCATTCCATAATTGTAGCCATTGGGCACGCTTTTTCTGTTTCAGAGAGAGAGGCTTGAGCGATTTGTAATCTCGGCTATATGCCGCCTGTAACACTTGTTTATATCAATAAAATAGCTTTCTTTACTTCAACTTGTGTTTCAATGCTTCCGCTATATTGTCAACTCAGTGAACCTGTTACCGATCGCCTATGCGTTCATGACTCCGCTGCACTCGGACAATCTGTGCGACTCTGTGGCTTAGAACTCTTACCGCCAGCCAATGAACCACGGCCTTGCACGGGCGTGGCTCACGCTCGTGCGACATCACGTCCGGATGGGTCAAAGCGATCGTTCCGCGGGAGCGCTGGCGCAGTGATTCTCGCCTAGCGGGAACGGCCGATTTGCCTGCGGGAGATCGGGGCGTGACAGCAAACTCCAGACTGACCACGCCTTCCGGAGCAGAAGCGATCATAGACACTTGTACGATTTTTCACGAGTCTGGCAATGTACACAACAACCAGAGTCCCTGTACTTCGTCGTCGAACTTGACTCCCATCGAGGATAGCTGGTCCACCATGTCCTGGAACTCACTCAAGTGATTCGTAATAGACGCACCATCTTTGTACCGCAGATCCATCATCGTTCGGATCAGGAACAACTTGTTTACCCCGGTCTTCTTCGTATACAAATGTTCCAGCTTATCCCACAACGTCTTCGCGTGCTCAATATTGGCAACGTAGTTGTACACGTTCTCGTCAACGAATTGCCGTATGTACCCACACACCTGTATGTGCTCGAACTTCCAGTCCTCTTCGAATTTATCACTGGGCCTCTCGGACGCAAATACTGGAAGATGCAGCTTCTTGACGAACAACAAATCATTCATCTTGCTCCGCCAATAATGATAGTTGGTACCGTTCAGGTTTACCATGTGCACCGGCTTCGCGTCCATCTCTACTCCCTGATTTGATTGTCAACTTCTGACACCTCTCTGAACTCAAGAACTTTTGCTCTGATACCACTTTGTTGGGAACGAAAGCGCGAAAACTGTTTTCCAAACCAAGAAGTCATGCGAGAGAACCGAACAAAAATACACAAACCAAAAATGCCTAACCGTTAAGGCCAATAAATATAAGCTTAAACTTTTATATCTTTTTTTTTCGCCTGGTCCCACAACTTGAGTTATGAGAATATCATCAGAACAGCGTATCACCAACAAACCATGGAACCTGCTGCCTTTTACATTTTGTTGCAAATAGAACAAGTGAATTTGACCCTAGATTATTTAAGACTTGCTGGCTAAATATGTGCCTGGATTTTCATCAGGAGCCACATTTAAATTTTGACCGGTCGAAATAGACTAATCACACAAAATAGTACAAGCTAGCTCTTTTATGTTTGAAGCATAGGATGCTTCTATTGGTCAGTCATTCATGCTTAGAAACATAGTTATAGGTGTGATTGGATAACGAAGTAATTGTCTACAGTTTTTTTTCTCCTATCCAATCTAGAGGTTCTATGTATAATTCTTTGCAATGTATACTTCTTTTTACTCTATGCATCTTTTAAAGTAGGACATATAAGGAAATATGTGCAATATCAAATATGATTGAGAAGTCATCTTTTTCACTGAAGACCCTATATTTAATACGATTGTCGAAATAAAATACCACACATACACTATCATGTACATGTGTGTATGTCTCTTAAGCTGGTGTAAAATTTATTTAGGATGGATTTACTTAGAATTCAGTTTTAGTACTTCCAAGTTGGTTGGCCTCGGAGAAATTATATTGGTTTGGAGCCCCAATGATACCATTAGAGTCCTTCCTATCAAATCATTTTCTATGAATTGGTTAGCTTGACATAAGTTCATTCAAGGTTCATTTTAAAATCTAAATAAATTTGATACATTTAGACATAATTTTATATATTATATATATTTTTTTAGTTTTAAATGGAGTTTTATTAATTTAAATAGATACAACAGCAAGAAAATATTTTATCTCAAAATTTAAAATAGATACTATTGTTTATTTATTTGTCTTTACACGTAGTGTAACCACAATAAATAGTTTTGAATAAAATAACATGAAGATGAATGTTGTAAATTTATAGATATATAATTTCGATCCGTTAATGGTTACAATTTATAAGATCAAATCATATAGGTACATTGTAATATTGTCCATTTTCGGCACAACTAAATCTTTGTGTTGATACTAATTTTTCATTCTTCTATATTTTTCGTTCAATGAATTGATTGGAAAATGGGCCCCCAAGCCAGTATCGACAGCGGTCTGTAGCGGATCGTGATATGCCAAATCTGTTGGTAATATATATATATATATATATATATATATATATATATATATATATATATATATATATATATAAAATATTTTCCAGAAATTTGATAAGAAAAAAAAAGTGTTACCGGCCTCCGAGGAAGTCGTGCACGAAGCACTGCCCTAAGAGTTGATCTGAGGTCTATGTGCAGACGTTTCTCGGAAGCTCCTAGTGGTAAATCTTCTGACTACCGGGTTCTCTTTGTTGCACACAACTCAGAAAGGGAGACCGAACTTAGCTCTGCCCAGAGCAAGAATTTAGAGAATAGAATGTGGTTCGAGAGAAGAATGAGAGAAAGAGATTTCACGTAGGAAAATTTTCTGTAGGAAGAATTGAGATGAGAACCTCAACAAATATATAGGGAGAGAACCAAGCCTTCACTACATACAAGAGAATAAATGCTATTAATTCAGGCGTTTAATGAGTAATGAAAAAGAAAATTGTGGGAAAGAAATTTGGCATATAAACGGAGTTGTCACATATTTAAAATATGGAAAATGAACCTGGACATAGGGAGTAATAAATGTCCAACGTTAAAAAATTGAATGAGTCAAAACGGTTAAAAAATAAAGGGGAGCAAAAAGATTTTTGGATCCCAGCCCGAACGCGAAGAGTAAATTGGATCGGCATTCGGCGCCCGCAGGTGTGGGCACGTACCGCACCCGTTACGCGCACCGAACCGAACCGAGCCTGGTCGGACGACGGCGCGTGCGTGTGTCCCAAGGGGTTCCCCACACAACATCTTAAGAGAGTAATGAAGAAGAACTAATATATACATACAAGGGGGAAGAGGTCCAACCGATGTGGGACTAAAGTAAAAGGAGGAAGTTGAGCTTTTGGTCACATGTGTATGGACATATATACACATCCAAACCCCCCCCCCCCAAAGGTAAAGTTCTGAAATATAAGTGACAAAGAAATTAAAAGTGAAGAATTTCTGGGTAGGTACATACTATGCATAGATGAGATATACTACAGCCTTGAATCCCACTTAGTGACTATTGTCTTTGTCTGAAGAAGTGTTTGATGGACCATGTCTTTAATCAGACTTCTTGTACCATATTCAGAAAATAGCACACATAGTACGCTAGAGGTTCTGGGTCTAACGTGTGGCACTTTTGGTTGGCCATGCCCACTTATTCCAAATTCATGAGAGTTGTCTGGGATCACCCTGTCCCATAGTCGCGACCTTCACGACCTCTCATACAGGTAATGTAAGAACCCTAATTCTAAAAACCGTATTCCTCTATTATTATTAATTATGTAATTTATTATTTATAGTAATTATGAGCTAAAATAGAGAAAATAGAATTTTCTATTGGATCAAACCCAAAATCCACAAACCGTTAACCACCCTTCCCGCGTAAAGTAAGGAGTTAATCATCAGCAGCTCATCACCCCGCATATATTTCACCGCGCGTAATCAGCAGCAGCAGTAACAAAACCACGGCCTATATTTTTCTCCGCGCGTAAAACTTCTCAGCAGCAGCAGTTCACCCCGCGTAAACTCTTCCTTTCACCGCGCGTAAAACCCAAAAAGAGAAAAAAATATCAACAACAGAAGCAAAACCCAATTTTACTTTGCTTTGCTTTCCCACACGTGTAAGCTTCTCATTCCACCACTCCTTAAATACTATTATTACTAAACACCCTCAACCGAAACCAAAACCAATGAAAAGAAAGAAACAGCAGCGACAGTAGTTTTAGTTTTCTTAAACACTAAGTTTTCCCATCGCCTCTTATTCTCTATATATATCCATGCAATACACCTCAAAACCCTAAACCTCACTACTTGAACTTAACACTGTTTTCGACGTGCTATACAGAACTTTTGCTCAGCAAGTATACCTTGCCATTGAACTGATTTACATTCCATATGATGCATGCATATTTATTTCTGTTTATTTAGTTCAATTATTGCTATATAAATTGTGCGTCTAAGAAAACTTGGGTGCAACGACGATGTCGTCGTACCATATGTTCATTTCTGTAGATTTTGGACCTACTTTATGAGACCATCCCATTATTATGAGGCATTCTATGTTTCATTGGCTGTGACACAGTTGTTATACGAGTTGTGAGTCTCATATAGATCACGGACTGCGTGACAGGTCTGACCTCCTATACGTATGAGTCGTGCGTTAAGGGATGACTGCTGATAGAAACTTTGTATGCTAGTAGACCTGGCAGTTATTTAGAGGTTTTATCGTGTCATGGACGTGGCATGCTTAGAGCATGGGATGGGCAGAACAACAAGTAAGATATTTGGGCTCCTTTGCACTCTCCTTATATGTAACTCGTACGCTCCACCGGAGATACGCGAGATGACCCCTATACTACTTGGCGGCCTTTGTCGTTCAAAAGACGACATGCTTTATAGGCTTCTAATTCTCCAAGAGAACCATGCCAATCCTATTTATGGCCAGATAGTCCACATGTTGGAAAGTTGTTCTCAAATTGCATTCACTTAGACGGTTATGCGACCCCTTGGATGTTTATATTTTAGTACTTTATTGGCATGTTTATATGTATCTTGTTACGTCCCTCTGAGAACCTGGTCCCTTTCCAGATATGGACGAGCAGGAGTACCCACAGGAGTACTGACCTGGACCTGACACTACGTACCTGACTGAGGAGGACTTACCCTCAGAGTATCTGTGATTTATTTCTACTGTTTTGCGATTATGCAGCTATTTCAGTATAGTCGTTTTGTAGTGGATTTGTTTCCACCCGACTATCAGACTTGATACACATATTGATATTTAGTTATATTCCAGCTCTTTATTCCTACTTATTATTTGTGCTGTGGATGAGATATAGATTGTGTATGACTTATTGTGACAGTATATTACCACTAGTGGATTGCATATTCATTTACAGCGTACGTGTGTATATGATTTTCATATATTGAAGTTCGTATACATACGGCTGGGCGTGTTACGTATTCCTAGTCCTACGTATTTTGGGACTGGGGCGTGACATATTTTCAGTGGTGGCCCATGCAGGTCCCTGAATATATTGTCTTGGTTACGTAACTGTACCAAACAAGCCTGCGTATAGGAATAGAGTATAAGGATCTCATCCATACTTGACTAAAATCTCATTCTTCCTTAAGTTTTATGCCAAGAACCCTTTACGCTGAGACCAGGGACCTTTATTTTTATGTAGAGTTACCAATTTATTGGCGTAAAAACCAAACTATGCAGAAGATTGTTTACTTTACGCTGCGGATATGACAAACTGCTAAACTACGTTTCCTTAGACTTCTAAATCCTGGTATGACACATCATGCAACCCACGTAGATAACTGCCCCTGCGTAAAACTTGATGATTCATGTACAATAGGTAACTAGCGTAGAATAATCTGATTAAGCGTAAAATGTAAGGATGGTAATGTGAGTGTATTTTTCATAAGTTTTAGTTTCCCCAGACATGACAAAATCTCGTGCATTAAATGTAGAGATATGCCTCGAGCCCTGTGCAAGAAACAACTTTTTGACGTGGCACATAATTTTGTTTTATTTTGAGCGTAAAATCCATTTCTGTAGACAGCGTATTCAGAAGACTCCCTTTCTTTCCTTTGGATGCATAAAAACTGACTTTAACAAATATGTCACTAAATGACAACCTGGGTCTCTGTGCAAATCATCATCACAGCCGTCATCTCGATTGTCGTGTAGTACTTTTGTCAGATGTCAGGTTCACTGATTTGACTGACCAACTCATGATGAGTTCCTCGTGCAAATCTTACGCCACAACGTATGTTAGATTTTTATACACAGATTTTATGCATCAACTTTACGCAGACCTTTCATGCGAGCCTTACACAGAAAGTGTAGCAAGACTTTATGCGCAGAATTTACGCACGCAGAACTTTTAGACAGGCAAATTTTACGCAACATATCTTTACGCAGCCGATCTTTTATGCACCAACTTTACGCACGGAACCCTTTACGCAGACTTTTACCCAAACAATTCTGAAAACCTACTTTACGCCAAAATTATCTCAACTCTCTGCTTTACGCAGACAGCTCTGAATCTCTACCTTACGCCAAACTATCTTGAAGCTCTGCTTTACGCAGGAAGCTTATCAACCTGTTTACGCCAACCACCTTGAAGCCCTGTTTTACGCAGGAGAGACTTCATTTATGTTGCAAGTTTTTGACTGTGAAATACGCAGACAATTCCCCTGCATATTTTATGCTTCTATATTCTATCTAATGCTTGCATCCTTCCTGTACTACTTTTAAACGTTGTACATCACCTATAGAAAGATGGAGATGCAGAAGGGATCTACTGTCACAGATGATGATACAACTCCCGGAGTCAATGGTCAGACTCAAGGAGAGACCTCACCAACTCCTAGACTTCCGGGATCAGATGGACAGATTCATAATCCAATTCCATATGATATTCCCATTCCACCTAATGGGAACCTTCCAGTCTCATCGATACCGCAGGATGGCCAGGCACAACTGTTCCAATTCTTCCAGATGATGATACAGGAACAGAGACAGCAAGCAGCAGAACAAAGACAAGAGTTTCTAGCAGCTCTTGAAAGGATGGCTGCAAAGACTACTGTACCAGCTCAAGCACTAGCTCCAGAACCTCGAGCTAGAGTTGGTTCAGTAAAGAACTTTGTAAAATGGGTCCGAGGCCATACATGTCACGCCCCGATTTCGCCTAATCGATAATCGTCCCAGGGGCGCGATGCCGTGCACGCGTAGGGCGCGCGTGCACGAGGCCTTAGGCATAAGGATATTCTTTAGAACAATGCAACAGAGTAGACATATAAGATAACACAAGGTTGAGGCATAGGAAAGTTTCTCTTTTATTCATAATGAACATCTTTTTACATCGCTTGACTCAAAAGTATAAAATGCCCCACGGGCTTACAAACTTGGACGCAAAATGAGATAGCCGATCCATACATTATGTCCCTTTACATAGATTCAAAAATACAAAACACCTTGGGTGCGAGTAAGCACCATCGCCTTAGCGATATTCAGCAACGGAGAGAGTGAAAGGCTTCTAGCTTGAGCCTCCAAAAGTCTTGGCCACGAACCGCCAAGGATCCCAAAAGTCCGGAGAGAACTTCAGCTCCTCGCCGCGTTGCCTTGCGCCGGGGAACCTGCTACAACGAGGGTCAGTACTTCGAAAAGTACTGGTGAAGGCTAGCTGCTCAACTTTACCAAGCTCATGAGATGAGTTCTAATGAGTATGCTACAATTATGTGCTTAGGTGGGTTTCTATTCTTGCCTAGTTCAGATTTTATTTAGCAGGTATGCAAGAACAAAATAACATAACTCCACATGCCACCGTTCGGTGACTTTACCTGTACCGTCTGAACCACCTGTACAACTTACCATAGCCTTCCCTGTCACGAAGACATAGTTAGTCTGCACAGTTTAAATATACACAATATCTTTCTTTGTTGTTTAGGAGCCATCATGGGTTTAGTCTGGGCTGGCGGCGATGCTTGCAGCGCGGGTAGCTAGCCCCGCTATAATTCCCCGCTCCCTGTGCTAACTCATTTTAGCACGACTAAGAAAGTAGATTCCGCCCGGGTCGAAACGGCCCGGTGCCCTGGTAACCGTTCGCAGGAACCTGGATCCCTTGTGCACAAGAATTCCCATGACCATTTCTATGAACCGAACTTCATAGATTTACTTACTAGCGATTTAAAGAACATCATGTACGAAACTGCTTTACTGTACTATCACGATCAACCGACAAGTTATATGAAAATAACATGCAGCAGTTTATAGAAGAACACTTTGAACTATCAATAAATACCAACCCATTAAACACCCAACGAACATGCATGCATCAATGAATTTATGCAAGGTTTTGTATAACAAGCAATGGGTGTTCCAAGCCTACTTCTTATCTTATCTTGTTATCCAACTTGTTACTTAATTGGTATCGTTTGATTGAATGCACAACTGAGTCAATTTTATTATGAACGGAGCCCTTGGAAAGAAGGTGCTTATCGAAATAGAGCCACTCACAAGTTTGGTTGATTAGGAAGAAGAAGTAGAGATCTCTAAGACTCCGCTCGCACGTTGTCTACACGATCACCTGCACGCACCAACGGATGATCAATACCTCCTGCTTCGGTCTCCAAGGCTCGATACGAAATGCGAAATCCTAAGAACGAAAGCAATAAAATCCATTGAAATCGTTCAAGAAAATGCAAGTCCTAAAACCAACAAGAACGCAACCAAACGGCAATCGAAAACTGGCAAGGAAAACCAACACAACGGAAAGGCCTCTCTCTACTCTGCCGCCGAGTCCTTCCTTGAGGCACGCTCCATTGATTATGGGACCTGATTCCGAAGAAACCAATCCATAACGAGGAAAGGATCTTGATTCAATCTGTCCCGATCGAACGGTACCAAGCATATCTTAGCCACGCTCCCCGAATAGGGGGAACGGGACGAACGGGGCGTTACATCATAACCATCTAATAGGAAGTTTTGTCCCGAAACTTAAGAATAGAACCTACCACTAAGGAATAATAAGGGAAATTTTTTCTTCATATCAGATTCAAGTTCCCAAGTCGACTCCTCGACCGAGTGGTTCCGCCACAATACGCGCACTAGAGAGACGTTCGGTTCCGCAACTGCTTCTTTTTATGATCCAAAATTTGGACAGGCTCCGCCGCGTACGACAAGTTCGCTTGCAGATTCAACTGACCCAAGTCAACTACGCAACTAGCAAGTAAGGTTTCCATGTTCTATACGATAATAAGGCGGGGTTATCCCCTTAGCTATGTGCGTTCATCTCTTTTATTAGCATGCAAAGGTTATCGCCTGTAAACTAGCACGTAACATTCATTTTCTTAGTGTGCAGCTAAGTAGAGACAGGTTCACCGGGGTCACCCACCTTAGCGATGTATCGCGTCGGTCGAGCTAGACTCCGGACGCGCTTCTGATAGCCTAAGTCTGACTCCATTGAGGATCCCAGCAAGGAAGCTTTTGCATCGAACGAGCCATCTCGCTGAGAAAGGCGGTTGAATAGCTACACTTGTGCCGTTTGAATCGGCCCTCCGGATTGAGCGGAGCGGGTTGTTGCATCATATACCACTCAAAACAAGTTTCGTCCTCGAGACTTCCTGAGCTCATCTCGTGCTATCGCATAACTTCTAAACTACCCTATGCATCTCGCCTTATCCTTCAAGGACTGTCTCAATACTACAATCCTCTATTTTCTCACCATGTGTTACGCCAATGTTGGCCAATTCTCATCGAACGACTCTATCGTTCAATGCTATCGAGTTATACTCAACTCGATCGTTGCACGTCCGTCTCAAAATCTACTACACCTAGCGCAGGGCTGTATTACCCAAGCACATGGTATTCTATAACTCAACGAGCACTTACGACTCATAATTGGGTGGACTTGCCCAACTTGTTATGTTATCACCATAGGAACCCAACACAATTGAGCCTATTACTTGACGTTGCCTATCGAAACCCGTCGTTACGCCTAACCCAAAAGCTCGAATCTCGACAATTTTCTAATCTCGTTTTTGCATCAAATCTCTCTGAGTCACCGTCCAATCTCACTAAATAAATTTGCACCCAATCACCAACTTTTTCTGACTCAGTCTATATTGCGCCTTAGCGCAGAGCTAAATTGCCTACCTGGGGTACGCTCAAGTCCTTCGCACCTTTTGCTCAATCGAACTTAACTTTCTATTCATTTTTACTCGTTCCATTCGCCAGAGTGCTTAATCATTTTATCCGAATGATCTATTCGTTCAATTATTGTATCCCCAAACTCAGTCTCGTACTGCGCCTTAGCGCAGAACTATCCCGGTAGCACGAGGAACGATACAATCTTTCCTCTATGAAAATTTAGGTTGAGGCTAAATCATTTTAGTTGCCATACTCATCCATGCGAATCCGAACATTTTCCTTTGCAGCTGCATCCGAGTTATGCATATCGCTAAGTCTGGATCGTACCCATATTCAAGGCGTCCCCCAAATATGTGTATTTCAACCAAGCTCAGTGACAGCTAAGTCTGACAAGCTACTCGTGAAAATCTTTCGAAACGCGGATCGTCCTACTATATGAATGACCGAACTCTTGTTCGATCTAGCTATCGTCTTATCCTTCACCGTCGCGTAACCTATCCAACCAAATCAATTATCACCCGAGTCCTATCTTGCATTACGTTTGTTTCAACGCGAACGTTGCTAGTGTATATTCCCAATTCCAAATTCTAACTCTAAGTCTTGTTGCCCCAGTTCTATCATTCTTCCCGAACGATACTCTGAAGTCAGCCACTCCAGTTTAACTCAAGGCATAGGGTCGTCTGCCTAGTCCCTAGGCCAGCACACACAGTCATAGGTACAACTCAAGTTTGCGACTCATCGCGCAACCGTGTTGCACAACGCTCGCCCCAAACACCCTAAGGTCAAACCATTGTTCCTTTACACGGGTATTCTACCCAAGCTCGTTTCACTCAGATTTCTAAACATCGAGCACAGATCACCCTATCACACCAACACGCTCGTTCAACCGAACCCATGATACATCCACGTTTCAGGGTTAACCTATCGATTCGCACATACTATCTCTTTTATCTCGTTTAATAGGATTCACCAATCTATCATTTTCTATGCTTGTATCACTAAGCCACAATTCCATTATAAACCATCGATGTATATCATGAACTCTAAGTCGTCCAGCACAATCTATGTATTCGTTCATGAAAACGTCCAACATCTCTTACTTTACATTTCTAGACTAACTCCTCAAGAAAAATCCTTAGACTCATTTTCTTAGTCTACTCTTAGCACTCCTCAAACAACTAAGATCAATTCCCAAACCCAAGTCTATCCCATTGATACGTTCCATTCATCGAGTTCGTTTTTGGAATAATCACCGAACCTGTTCTCTTGAGTTTGCTTATCCCTACCGTACGTGAAATCACCACGCCGACGCTCCCGCAGGATAATCGTTCTCGCTGGGACAGACTTCGAATGTTATCTTTCTGAACTTGATTTCAAGATCGTTCTTCCAAACTCCAAGCCAAATCTATTACCGCTTAACATCAATCCATCAAAATCATAATTTTTACTAACTTGCATCAATCCATACTATTTTCCAACCATTGTTATGGTCTAAATCTCCCAAAATTTAAAATCATCGCATTCATACTCAAACCAAATTCTATCGAGCGATATCCTACTCAAATCCAAATTTTTCATGCACGCTATCATTCGTTCACTCCATTGTTTCTAATTGTACTTACTTCGATTGCATCTCAGATTATTCAATCTCGACTCAAGTTTTTAATTCGTTTGTTTCAACTCAAACTCGCTCGTACAATCCTCTAAGTCTTTTTCGACCATGATATCGATTTTCAATTGCCCTGAATTTCTATTCGTTGTAAGCCTTATCCCTTATTCAACTCATTGTAACTCGTTCGAACCAAACATTGCATGCTTTCTCCGAGTTCGTTTACTTGCTAGGCATTGTTTATTTATACTAAGGCTTTACCCAATCTCGTCGCTTGTCGCTAGACTCGCTTAACTCTCCGAATCCACGACTTCGTTCAAGCATTTCTAAGCCAACAAATACACCACTCAGGGTTCGAGTTATACTCCTTGAATCTTTATAACTCATTATATCCACAAATTGCATAATCGAACAGGGGACTTATCACATATACTACTCAGGAATTGAGTCATCCTAATAACTCCTGATTCGCGTTCGCATCCTTCACTCGTATGCCCAATTCATTCCTTAGAACTCCAACACAGTCCCTATTTATCGCCTTAGCGATCTTAGACTCGTACACACCTGTATTCATAGTCCTCTATACAGACTATGCTTCAAATCATAACTTATCGCTATGAATAACCGTCCAAACTATTTTTGAAAATTCCCTACACGATTCCCATTACTCGCCTTAGCGGCAATCCGATAACGTCTCTATCGATTTCCCTCCAAGTCAACTTTATTCTCATCCCAACAATACCCAATTCTTGCTGCAACTCACTAGCACCAAGGGTCTTGGTGCACGATACTTAACACAAATTGGCCAAAAGGCCATGTGCATAGACCACTGTCTGAACGATATTCTTATCTCGCACTCTACTCGTTTGGTGTTTTCATATAGACATATAACTTGCCGATTATAACACAAGTCTCCTCTCAAAACATCCTCTATGAGTTGGGACAAAAGCCCTCACATCATAATCCCGTCCAAGCAATCGTATAATTCCCACGCACTTTTTAAAAATATTTAGACTTATTGTATGGAACGCATCTCATTTTGGCCAAGCGAATTCAAGGGTCTACTCGGGAGGTACAGAGTCCTCCTTAGAAACTTTCTTTGTGAGATCAAAGGATCTGAAGCATGCTCTGATACCAATA
Source organism: Iris macrosiphon (assembly GCA_036927795.1). NCBI lineage: Eukaryota > Viridiplantae > Streptophyta > Magnoliopsida > Asparagales > Iridaceae > Iris > Iris macrosiphon. The sequence goes on along the minus strand of JAYESA010000001.1, from coordinate 154,394,985 downwards.
TGTCACGCCCCGATTTCGCCTAATCGATAATCGTCCCAGGGGCACGATGCCGTGCACGCGTGCACGAGGCTTTAGGCATAAGGATATTCTTTAGAACAATGCAACAAAGTAGACATATAAGATAACACAAGGTTGAGGCATAGGAAAGTTTCTCTTTTATTCATAATGAACATCTTTTTACATCGCTTGACTCAAAAGTATAAAATGCCCCACGGGCTTACAAACTTGGACGCAAAATGAGATAGCCGATCCATACATTATGTCCCTTTACATAGATTCAAAAACACAAAACACCTTGGGTGCGAGTAAGCACCATCGCCTTAGCGATATTCAGCAACGGAGAGAGTGAAAGGCTTCTAGCTTGAGCCTCCAAAAGTCTTGGCCACGAACCGCCAAGGATCCCAAAAGTCCGGAGAGAACTTCAGCTCCTCGCCGCGTTGCCTTGCGCCGGGGAACCTGCTACAACGAGGGTCAGTACTTCGAAAAGTACTGGTGAAGGCTAGCTGCTCAACTTTACCAAGCTCATGAGATGAGTTCTAATGAGTATGCTACAATTATGTGCTTAGGTGGGTTTCTATTCTTGCCTAGTTCAGATTTCATTTAGCAGGTATGCAAGAACAAAATAACATAACTCCACATGCCACCGTTCGGTGACTTTACATGTACCGTCTGAACCACCTGTACAACTTACCATAGCCTTCCCTGTCACGAAGACATAGTTAGTCTGCACAGTTTAAATATACACAATATCTTTCTTTGTTGTTTAGGAGCCATCATGGGTTTAGTCTGGGCTGGCGGCGACGCTTGCAGCGCGGGTAGCTAGCCCCGCTACAATTCCCCGCTCCCTGTGCTAACTCATTTTAGCACGACTAAGAAAGTAGATTCCGCCCGGGTCGAAACGGCCCGGTGCCCCGGTAACCGTTCGCAGGAACCTGGATCCCTTGTGCACAAGAATTCCCATGACCATTTCTATGAACCGAACTTCATAGATTTACTTACTAGCGATTTAAAGAACATCATGTACGAAACTGCTTTACTGTACTATCACGATCAACCGACAAGTTATATGAAAATAACATGCAGCAGTTTATAGAAGAACACTTTGAACTATCAATAAATACCAACCCATTAAACACCCAACGAACATGCATGCATCAATGAATTTATGCAAGGTTTTGTATGACAAGCAATGGGTGTTCCAAGCCTACTTCTTATCTTATCTTGTTATCCAACTTGTTACTTAATTGGTATCGTTTGATTGAATGCACAACTGAGTCAATTTTATTATGAACGGAGCCCTTGGAAAGAAGGTGCTTATCGAAATAGAGCCACTCACAAGTTTGGTTGATTAGGAAGAAGAAGTAGAGATCTCTAAGACTCCGCTCGCGCGTTGTCTACACGATCACCTGCACGCACCAACGGATGATCAATACCTCCTGCTTCGGTCTCCAAGGCTCGATACGAAATACGAAATCCTAAGAACGAAAGCGATGAAATCCATTAAAACCGTTCAAGAAAATGCAAGTCCTAAAACCAACAAGAACGCAACCAAACGGCAATCGAAAACGGGCAAGGAAAACCAACACAACGGAAAGGCCTCTCTCTACTCTGCCGCCGAGTCCTTCCTTGAGGCACGATCCATTGATTATGGGACCTGATTTCGAAGAAACCAATCCATAAGGAGGAAAGGATCTTGATTCAATCTGTCCCGATCGAACGGTACCAAGCATATCTTAGCCACGCTCCCCGAATAGGGGGAACGGGACGAACGGGGCGTTACAATACAAAGGCATTGAAAGTCCAGAAGAAACTACCAACTGGATTACTCACACTCGGAAGTTATTAGAAGCGTCGCAGCTGCCTATAGACCTATGGATGACGGGTGTAAGGACGCTTCTAGATGGTAATGCTCATCACTGGTGGGAATCCATAGAGCGCCAGCTGGGTACATACCAGACATGGGAACAGTTCCTGGAGTGCTTTGAAAGAAAGTACTTCCCGGACACCGTTAGAGATGCATTGTACGATCAGTTTCTCCACTTGGAGCAGGGGAACAGAACAGTTGACGAGTACGATGCTGAGTTTAGTCGCCTCAATAAATATGGCGCTGCTCTGATACCAGATGACTTGGCCAAAGCCAAGAGATTTTATCGTGGACTGACTCAGGAGCTCCAACACTACACTAGCTCCCAGTCCCGGATCTCTTATGCTGAGTTACTGACAGAAGCCAGATTGCAAGAAACCATCAGTAAAGGAAAGGGAGGTCAGCTGAGGACACAACAAGGATCTGCAAGGACACAACAAGGAGGACCTATCAGACGCCCTTTAGCTCAACAACAGTACCAGCACCGAGCATGATTATACCAGGTTCCAGGGAAGCCCCACTGCAATTATTGTGGGAAACACGGACATATTATGAGGGACTGTCGAAATCGCTTGGGACAATGTATGAGATATGGTTTCGGGCAACATATGATGAAAGACTGTCCTATGCAACAAGCATTAACACTTCCACCACCAGCACAGAGACTGGCGCTTCCAGCACCAAAGCCAGCTCAACAGATGGCTAGACCAGGAGCACCTCGACCTCCAGCAGCAGGTGGATTTCAGCAAGGACAACCTCTACCTACACAGGAGGAGCAGTTCGCGAGGACCAAACATGGACAGCCGTAGAGGAATGGGCAAGCTTTTGCAAAGGAAGTGGATGACATGGATCAGGAGATTGATGTCATAGCAGGTATCACTCTTGCTTTTACTTTTCCTGCTACAACATTGTTTGATACGGGGGCCACCCATTCATTCATATCATCTAGTTTTATTGCCAAACACAACATTGCCTCTACACCTTTACCTAGTTGTATTAAAATTTTCACTGGGGGAGGAGTTGTACCTATTAGTAGAATTTGTAGATCATGTCCTATAGTAATACGTGGCAGAGAGATGAATGCCCGACCCTTAGTCCTTCCTATGCCGATTTTTGATATTGTGCTTGGAATGGACTGGCTAAACAAGTATCATGCTTTCTTTGATTGCTTTGGAGGAAGCATTCTTTTTAAGGTACCCGGCCAGCCTGAACTTGAGTTTACACGAGGATCCACAGAAATCCTTGATGGTATGCAACTCGCAATGGACGATGTTGTCTATCACCCCATCATTTCAGAATTCCAAGACGTCTTTCCAGAGGAATTACCAGGATTACCCCCAGATAGAGACGTAGAATTCTCAATTGAATTAACACCAGGAGCAGCACCCATAGCATCACATGTTTATAGACTAGCGAAGAAGGAGATGGATGAGCTGAAGACACAATTGAAAGAACTAGAAGAGAAATGTTTCATCCGACCAAGTGCATCACCCTGGGGAGCACCAGTGTTGTTCGTACCAAAGAAGGATGGGGCAGTACGTATGTGCATTGACTATAGAGCCTTAAATGCAGTGACAGTGAAGAATAAATATCCACTATCACGCATTGATGACTTATTCGATCAGCTTAATGGAGCCAAGATGTTCTCAAAGATAGATTTGAGATCGGGATATCACCAGGTAAAAGTACAGAAGGAGGACATTCCGAAGACCGTATTCCGGACAAGATATGAACACTACGAGTTTCTGGTCATGCCATTTGGATTGACCAATGCTCCAGCTATCTTTATGGACTTAATGCATCGAGTCTTCCACCAGTATTTGGACCAGTTCGTGGTCGTCTTCATAGATGATATACTTGTCTATTCAAAGAGCCACGAGGAGCACGAGAAACACCTGCGAATTGTCCTAGAGACCTTGAGAAGAGAACAGTTATATGCAAAACTCAGTAAATGCGAGTTCTTCTTGGACATAGTTTTATTTCTTGGATATGTTATTACCAGAGGTGGTATTTCTGTTGATCTAGAAAAGATCTCGGCAGTCGAGACATGGCCTATTCCTAAATCAGCAGCAGAGGTAAGAAGTTTCCTTGGACTTGCGGGATATTACCGACGCTTCGTGAAGAACTTCTCAAGGATAGCAACACCTATGACTCGGTTGACTTGTAAAGATCAATAGTTCATATGGACCAACGAGTGTCAAACCGCTTTCGAGGAATTGAAGAAGCGTCTGACTACAGCACCAGTATTAACTATTCCATCAGGATCAGGAGGCTATGTAATCTACAGTGACGCATCAGGAAAAGATTTGGGATGCGTATTGATGCAGCATGGCAAGGTGATTGCATATGCATCTAGACAGTTACGAGTACATAAGAAGAATTATCCAACTCATGACTTGTAACTTGCAGCCGTTGTATTTGCTCTAAAGTTATGGAGACACTACTTATATGGGGAACGAGTGAAAATATATACAGACCACAAAAGCCTCAAGTATGTCTTCACACAAAAGGAGTTAAATATGAGGCAACATCGATGGCTCGAGTTGATGAAAGATTTCGAGATAGAGCTACATTATCACCCAGGCAAGGCTAACGTTGTAGCAAACGCGTTAAGCCGGAAGCCAGCAGCTTATTTTCTAACAACACAGAAGAAATTATTGAAGAACTTGCAAGAACTTGGCATCGAAGTAATATTACCCAGAACAGACAGAACACTAGCCAACTTGCAAGTACAATCATCACTAGTAGAAAGAATCAAGGCAGCATTGCCTACAGACGCCTGGTTTAGAAGATTAAAGGAAAGAACAGAGGCCGGGGAGCAGACAGGACTGCGCATCCATGATGATGGGACATTACGATGTGGTGATCACTTTATGTTCCAAATGGAGAGATTCGACAGGAGCTGATGACAGAAGCTCATAGTTCGATATATTCTATTCATCCTGGAGGCACCAAGATGTATCATGATTTGCGACGACACTTTTTGGTGGCATGGAATGAAAAAAGAGATAGCTCGCTTTGTAGCTAAATATTTAATATGTCAGCAAGTAAAGGTAGAGCACCAGAGAACAGCAGGATAATTGCAACCACTCCCGATTCCAGAATGGAAGTGGGAGCACATCATTATGGACTTTGTCACAGATTTTCCCAAGAGTCCAATTAGAAAAGATGCAGTATGGGTAATAGTGGACCGACTCACCAAGTCAGCCCATTTTTTGACTTTTAGAATTGGCCAATCTACAGAAACTTTGGCTAACTTATATATGAGGCATATCGTGAGGTTGCACGGAGTACCCGTCAGCATTGTATTAGACAGGGATTCGCGCTTTACGTCGCATTTTTGGAGGAGCATGCAAGAAAATCTTGGAACTCGTCTAAAGTTCAGTACATATTATCACCCACAGACAGATGGACAGTCAGAGCGTACTATTCAGACATTAGAGGATATATTGAGGGCTTGTATGTTGGACTTTGGAGGATCATGGGAGGACCACCTACACCTTGTGGAATTTTCTTACAACAATAGCTATCAGGCGAGCATCCAGATGGCTCCATTCTAAGCATTGTATGGAAGAAAGTGTAGGTCTCCTGTATGTTGGAGTGACGTGAAAGAACGTCAGATTCTAGGACCAGAGTTAGTGGTCAATACCGTAGAGACGGTTAAGAAGATACAAAGACACTTGCGGGCAGCGCAAGACAGGCAGAAGCAATGGGCAGACCTTCATCGTCGTCCCTTGGAGTTTAAAGAGGGCGATCATGTCTTCTTGAGGATATCACCTACTAGAGGCACTATTCGATTTGGAGGGCGAGGCAAGTTGAGTCCAAGGTATATTGGACCATTTGATGTGCTAGAGAGAGTGGGAGAAGTAGCGTATCGACTTGCACTACCACCTTCACTTGAGGGAGTACATAATGTATTCCATGTATCACAACTCAAGCGATATGTGGTAGACAACAGTCATGTTTTAGATCATTCGGAGATCACCATTGGGCCAAGCTTGTCATATCAAGAGCAACCCGTGGGAATCCTCGATCGTCGAGAGAAAGTATTGAGGAACCAGTCTATTCCTTTAGTCCGCGAGGCATGGAAGTATGGCACGCCAGGAGAATCTACTTGGGAGCGCGAGGACGACATGCGCCAACGTTTTCCGAACCTATTCATTGACCAAGGTATAAATTTACTTGTTATCTCTTACAAATCTTGATTTTCTACCGTGGCTTAGTTTTAATTTCGAGGACAAAATTTTTATAAGTTGGGTAGAATGTAAGAACCCTAATTCTGAAAACCGTATTCCTCTATTATTATTATTAATTATATAATTTATTATTTATAGTAATTATGTGCTAAAATAGAGAAAATAGAATTTCCTATTGGGTCAAACCCAAAATCCGCAAACCGTTAACCACCCTTCCCGCGTAAAGTAAGGAGTTAATCAGCAGTAGCTCATCACCCCGCGTATATTTCATCGTGCGTAATCAGCAGCAACAGCAGTAACAAAACCACCGCTTATATTTTTCTCCGTGCGTAAAACTTCTCAACAGCAGCAGTTCACCCCGCGTAAACTCTTCCTTTCACCGTGCGTAAAACCCAAAAAGAGAAGAAAATATCAATAGCAGAAGCAAAACCCAATTTTACTTTGCTTTGCTTTTCCACACGTGTAAGCTTCTTATTCCACCACTCCTTAAACACTATTATTACTAAGCACCCCTCAACCGAAACCAAAACCAATGAAAAGAAAGAAACAACAGCGGCAGTAGTTTTAGTTTTCTTAAAAAACTAAGTTTCCCCACCGCCTCTTATTATCTATATATATCCATGCAATACACCTCAAAACCCTAAACCTCACTACTTGAACTTAACACTGTTTTGGACGTGCTATACAGAACTTTTGCTCGGCAAGTATACCTTGCCATTGAACTGAATTTACATTCCATATGATGCATGCATATTTATTTTTGTTTATTTAGTTCAATTATTGCTATATAAATTATGCGTCTAAGGAAACTTGGGTACAACGACGATGTCGTCGTACCATATGTTCATTTCTGTAGATTTTGGACCTACTTTATGAGACCATCCCATTATTATGAGGCATTCTATGTTTCATTGGTTGTGACACAGTTGTTACACGAGTTGTGAGTCTCATATAGATCATGGACTGCGTGACAGGTCTGGCCTCCTGTACGTATGAGCCGTGCGTTAAGGGATGACTGCTGATAGAAACTTTGTATGCTAGTAGACCTGACAGTTATTTAGAGATTTTTTCGTGTCATGGACGTGGCATGCTTAGAGCATGGGATGGGGAGAACAACAAGTAAGACATTTGGACTCCTTTGCACTCTCCTTATATGTAACCCGTACGCTCCTCCGGAGATACGCGAGATGACCCCTATACTACTTGGCGGCCTCTGTCGTTCAAAAGACGACATGCTTTATAGGCTTCTAATTCTCCAAGAGAACCATGCCAATCCCATTTTTGGCCAGATAGTCCACATGTTGGAAAGTTATTCTCAAATTGCATTCACTTAGACGGTTAGGCGATCCCTTGGATGTTTATATTTTAGTACTTTATTGGCATGTTTATATGTATCTTCTTACGTCCCTCTGAGGACTTGGTCCCTTTCCAGATATGGACGAGCAGGAGTACCCACAGGAGTACGGACCTGGACCTGACACTACGTACCTGACTGAGGAGGCCTTACCCTCAGAGTATCTGTGATTTATTTCCATTGTTTTGCGATTATGCAGCTATTTCAGTATAGTCGTTTTGCAGTGGATTTGTTTCCACCCGACTATCAGACTTGATACACATCTTAATATTTAGTTATATTCCAGCTCTTTATTCCTACTTATTATTTGTGCTGTGGATGAGATATAGATTGTGTATGACTTGTTGTGATAGTATATTACCACTAGTGGATTGTATATTCATTTACATCGTACGTGTGTATATGATTTCCATTTATTGAAGTTCGTATACATACGGCTGGGCGTGTTACGTATTCCTAGTCCTACGTATTTTGGGACTGGGGCGTGACAGGTAAGTCCTTAAGGGTTGGTGATAGGTGTCAATCCCGCATATCAGCTTGGACCTATTAAGAGTTTTAAAACTCATTCTAACCATATCACTCAGGAACACTGTCACCATAGGGATGGGGAATTATTGTACGCATGTACAGCCACTTGGGCATTATTATAATAAGATTTTAATCTCTGGTCAGTGTTCCATAAAAGTCACCTAAGTCCAGCTTGTTCCTACCCATTGAACCGGCTTCTTGGGATCTCCAGTCAGACTCGGTTGGGTTGCCACTGCTGGTGACTTTACTTATGCGCTTAACCCCACCCCCGAAGATGATTCTAGGATCAAAGTCCTAGACAGACCCTTCATCAAGTGGTCTGCAAGGTTCTTTTCTGACTTTATATAGTCAAGAACCACATATTTGCCCAATAGGCTCTTTATAGGCTTGAAGCGCAGCTGTTGGTGCATGTTCATCTTAGCATTCACAGAATCATGCTTTAGTAGTTCTATAACAGATTTATTATCACAGTTTATAGAAATTTCAGGAATATGACTAATAGAAACATGTATATGCATAATAAGGTTTCTTAGCCTTTCGGCTTCTGTACATGTAATGTCCAAGGCTATCATTTCGGAGTCCATTGTAATCCTAGATATAATAGTTTATTACATGAGCCTCAAGAGATTGCAGCTCCTCCTAAAATAAAAATATATCCAGTAGTGAATTTTATATCATGTGAGTCAGTTACCCAGTTTGCATCTGAATAACCTTCTATGATATCAGGGTATCTAGTATAGTGAAACATATAATCTAGAGTACCCCTAAGATATCTAAATACTCATTCTAATGCTGTTCAATGTAATTGATTTGGGTTACGAGTATATCTGCTTAGTCTCCCAATAGCAAATGCAATATCAGGTATGGTCCTGTTTAATATATACATGAGAGAACCTATCATTTGTGAATATCTGTGTTGTTCTCTGGAAGAACCCTCATTCTTCTTGAGAACAACACTACTGTCATAAGGAGTAAGGACATGTTTCTTATCAAAATACTCAAATTTTCTTAGCATTTTCTCGATAGAGTGTGCTAAGGATAGAGTATAGCCCTCCTTGTATTTTGACAGTTGCATGCCTAGAATCAAGTTGGCTTTACCTAGATCTTTCATATCAAACTGGCTGGATAAATAGTCCTTGGTATTAATTATCAATTGTAGTGATGATCCAAGAATAAGGATATCATCTACATACAAACATAAGATAACACAATTTTCATCTATAATTTCAGAGTATATACATTTGTCATACTCATTTTGCACGAAACCATATTCTGAGATGACTATGTCAAATTTGTTGTGCCATTGTTTGAGAGCTTGCTTTAGGCCATAAAGAGATTTAACTAACTGCAAACTTTCTTTTCTTGGCTTTTAGCAATGAATCCTTCAGGTTGCTCCATATAGATTTTTTCCTCTAGGTCCCCATTTAGAAATGTTGTCCATTTGATGGATTAGCATATTATAAATGGATGCTAAGGCTAGAAGGGTTCTGATAGAGGTGATCCTAGCTACAGGTGAGTACGTATCAAAATAATCTAATCCCTTTTTCTGGGTAAAATCTTTAGCTACTAATCTAGCCTTGTATTTCTCTATAGTACCATCGGCTCTAAGTTTCTTTTTGAATATCCACTTACAACATATGGATTTACTACCTAAAGGGAGATCTGCTAGAAACCAAGTATTGTTCTCCATGATGGAGTTATACTCACTGTTAATGGCTTCTTTCCAGAAAGGGGCATCATGAGAAGATATTGCTTCTTCATAAGTTGAGGGATCACCCTCAATCAAAAAGGTGAAGAAGCCTTCTCCTAAGTTCTTTTCAATTCTTTATCTTTTACTCCTTCTAGGTTCTATATCTTGTTCGGGTTGCGAACTAGATATTTGAACATGAGAGCTAGTGGACGGAGCAAGAGAATAGTTGGAGGGAGAGAAAGAAATTATATCTTTGAAAGGATATATATTCTCAAAGTAAACTACATCTCTTGCTTCTATAATAGTATTATTAGAGATTTTATTTACTTCTGAGTGAGTAACAAGAAATCTATTGGCATTGCTGTCTAGGGCCTATCCTATGAATACAAAATCTACAGTCTTAGGTCCAATCTTCCCCTTTTTAGGTTCAGGAATTTCTACTTTAGCCAGACATCCCCAAACTTTGAGATAATGGATCCTAGGAGCTCTACATTTCCATAAATCATAGGGAGTCTTATCATTAGACTTACTAGGAATCCTATTAAGGATGTAACAGGCAGATAATAATATTTCTCCCCACAAATTATCAGGAGCACCTGATATGAGGAGCATGGCATTCACCATGTCTAACAGAGTGCGATTCTTTATTTCAGCAACTCCGTTGGACTGTGGTGAATATGGAGCAATTACCTCATAGATTATTTTTGTGTTCTTCACAGAAATTGGTCATATCATTTGATGTATACTCTCCACCACGATCTGATCTAAGAATTTTAATCTTTCTCTCTAACTGGTTCTCAGCTTCAGATTTATAGACCTTAAATCTGTCTAGGACTTCATCTTTGGTTTTGAGAAGATATGTATAACAATACTTTGAATGATCATATATAAAAGTAACAAAGTATTTCCTACCGTCTCAGGTCAAAACCCTATTTGAGTCACACACATCACTATGAACTAGCTCTAGATGGTCATAGTTTCTTTCTATAGATTTGAAAGGTAGCCTAGTGTGTTTGGCTTGAACACAAATCTCACACTTGTGTTTATCATCTATTGGAGCCTAGTGTGTTTAGCTGAAGGTTCTGCTTCGTATTGAAGAGGTTCCTTTTGGGTTTTTGATGATGATGAGGCTTTGGTTTGCCTTGGGATTCTACTAGGTTTATCTTAGCTTTAGTGTCACCACCCCATTTCCAGAGCCGGGTTTTTTTTTTTAATTTAGTTAATTATGGATTATTTATATTTAATTATATTTATAATTAATTAATGATTGTATTATATTTTTATTGATTGTTTTAGGATTTTGGCTAGCCTGGACCCATGTCAGACCCTAGTGGACCCATGTTCGACCCAGCCCACACCCCTGTGAGACTTATTTTGGGTTTTAGAATATTTATTATATTTTTAGAAGGTTAGTGGGAGAGATTTGGAGTTAGTTTGAGTATTTTTGGACCCAAAACCCAAAA